>SEMN01001416.1:0-59481 GCA_005408345.1 Macquaria australasica | reverse complement strand
GAGAAGGCTAGAGAAGGCTAGAGAAGTTTAGAGAAGGCTAGAGAAGTTTAGAGAAGGCTAGAGAAGGCTAGAGAAGGCTAGCGTTAGCCGACAGGAAGCTACGCGGCTCACCGGTCAGGCCGAAGCACTCCTCCTTCCAGTACTTGGACTCGTAGATTCGGGTCCGGGTGATCTTCTCCACCAGGTACTGCGGGTTGGTCCCGTGTATGCTGTTGGCGTCTTTAACGGTTCGGTTTGCCATCGGAATGAAAACGTGTTAGCTGATTAGCACGAAGCAGCCTGCGACCCACCGCCGGAAATGGACACTCCACTTCCGGTCCGTTTCTCCACAATAAGAGCAGGTGTCATTGAACGCTGTTTGTTTTGTTTTTTCTTTAATTATTAATTGATTTAGTAATCCAGGGACAATATCAGCACTACTATATATATATATATATATATATAAAACATTTTTATACCGTTTAGTATCTGTGCAGACTCCTCGGGCTCCTCCGGTGCAGTGGGCGGCGGCCACAAACATAAAGGAAGAAGAAGAAGAAGCAGCAGCAGCGACGCAGTGACGCAGTTTTCGCGCGAAACGCCGCCTGCTGCGTCTCTGTGCGTTAGGCTCGGGCCGCTGTCCTGTTTGTATTGATTATTGATTACGGGATGAAGTATTCCAGCAGGCTGAGAGTCAGGCGCGTCTACAGGTGGCGGGAAGAGCCTCTGGCGTTCAACAGGAAGCTGAAGACCTTCGAGCACAGGTGAGTCACGCGTCTGCACGTGTCTGCGTTCTCAGGTACGTTGACTTGTTTCTTGGCCAGCAGTGGAAGAAGCGTTCAGATTACTGCTGCCGGTAAAAGTAGCAGTACTGCAGTGTAGAAATACTCGAGAAGTACTTCAGGTATCCGCATGAACATATACTTGAAGCACTGACTGTGCAGAGTAACTTATATTATGTTATATTATGTTATGCGTTAATGTTTCAGCTGGTGAAGGTGCAGCTATGAATCTATAATTTATTTGTTGTAATATTTTATATTAATCTGAATCTGCAAAGTAACTAAATGCGTCGAACAAATGAAGTAAAGTTCAGTATTTCCCTCTGAAAAGCAGTGGAGTGGAATATAAAGCACACACACACCGAGTGTGTGTGTGTGTGTGTGTGTGTGTGTGTGTGTGTGTGTGTGTGTGTGTCCATAAACCTCTTGGAGCTTGTCAGAGCTGAAACGGTGAGTCGAACAATCGATTGCTTGATCAGCAGTTCATCATTTCAGTCTTGAATAAAGCAAATGTTGCATAAATCCACTAGTTTCCTTCTTTAATGTGAATAGTTGCTGCTTCTTTCTGGGCTGCAACAAACGATTATCTTCTGCAGATTATTTTCTTGATTAATCAGTTAATTGGCTGTAAAATGTAAAAGAAATTGTTACCCAGAACCCGAGGTGACGTCTACTAAAAATATTCATTATTTTAATCACAAACGACAAAGAAAAAACGCAAATCGTCACGTTTTAGAAGCTGGAAATGGGTCATGTTTGGCACTTTGGCTTCATAAATGACTTTATTTATTCAATTATTTCATTTTCTCCTGCCTTTTTCCAGCCAGTAGAAAGTGTTTTTTAAGAGATGAATATGGGGTCAAATACAGAAAGATGAACATTTCTGTCACATACATAAATAATATTTATATATATATATATAACTCACATTCAACAAGGACACTGAAGGATACTTAACTTGTCTTTGCCTTAAGACAGATAAATAAATTAAAGAGGGAAGTAAAATTTAAACTGGTTGGTATTTGAGACCTTTAACAAACTGTAGTTTTATTGTGAAACTCTAGCTTTGGCTTCATAATCAAACGTGGATTCATGTCGATGCGGTTGTTCTTTGTCTTTTTGTGCGTCAGCTCTTTGGCCATCAGTGTGGAGGGTCTCCCGAGGACCACCGTCATCAACACCGGCCAGCACATCCTCATAGAGGGAGAGGATGAAGACAACCCGTATGTGGCCAAAGTCATCCGGCTGTTTGGTGACGGTGAGTCTCGAATGAGCCGAGACCTGACTTGAGACCTGACTTGAGACCTGACTTGAGACCTGACTTGAGACCTGACTTGAGACCTGACTTGAGACCTGACTTGAGACCTGACTTGAGACCTGACTTGAGACCTGACTTGAGACCTGACTTGAGACCTGACTTGAGACCTGCTCTGACAGACGCGACACTTGCACTTGTCCTCAAAGAGCTCTCGTTGTGTTTCAGAGAGCGGGAAGCAGAAGAAGGCGGTGGTTCAGTGGTTTGTTCGTGTGTCTGAAGTGCCTTTGAGCAAACTGAAGCTGCTGGGCAGAGAGCCGCACCCTCAGGAGGTCTTCTACTATCAGGGTCGCAGCTGTGACGACGAGGTCAACGCCGAGTCCATCCTCAGACCTGTGCAGGTGACGTCTGCATAACGTGCAGAGTAACTCGCATAATGGGTGATAATAAGTAGTCGAGTCTGATTGGCCGAGTAGCATCATGTGAGATAGTTTACAACACATGCAGCTGGTCTGGGAGTTTCCTGGGCCGCTAAACCATAAAAGCTGCGCCTGTTAAAATAGAAATCGTCTGTCAGCACTTAATAATCAGTAATTTATCGGTCTGGACCTCAGCTATATATCCTGATTTATTGGAAGAGCACCCCCATATAGCTCGACTGGAATGATCTTCTGTTTCATAACCACGTTTTCCAGCCACTGCGACGATTCGACTGTGAGATTGGCGGTCGAGTCAGGCTCCTTGGATCAAACCTTCGAGTATTCGGGGTCACCCCTAAAAATAAGTGAGAGTAAGTGATGTCACTTGAGTCAGCGTCGGTCGGGGCTGAAGACTACAAGTTTGAAGATGAAAACAGTCTGTTGGTGTGGAGTTAGAAAGAAGTGAGCTGACAGACCTCTGCAGCCGCTGCTCAGCTCTGCTGCAGGCTGGAGGCTCCACGCTACATTAGCTGCTACTACCATAAGAGCCCCGAGTCTCACACCCAACTGTCAGAGGAAGAGTTGCACTGTGGGTAATGTGGGCGACAGGTTTTGACAAGGAAGAACAATGTGTGGAGTGCTCCTCCAGTGAGTTGCTCTTTGCATGAGGCTGAATGTTTCTAGAGAGACAATTTGCTTTTTTTTATAATGTAATTTTTTCCTAATTTTAATCACAACCACTGATGCAGATATCTCAAAACGTAAAGCTGTCTGCGTGGACAGATACTAGTAGAGGTAAGAGGGAAAATGTTTTTTTTTGATTTAGGTGAACTAACCCTTTAACTTCCTGTCCTTTCACTCAAAGGTGAAGCACCTGGACGGAGCAGCCCCGTTCCCGGACTCTGACGATAAAGACACTCTGTACGCGAAGCTGTCCTGGGACTCCAAGACCTTCAAAGTGCCTGACTCTGCTCTGGTGGACTCTGATGCCTCTGAACTTGCTCCAGCTTCCTCCCCTCCTCCCTGTCCCAAACCTTCCCTCCCCCCGTCACCTCCCTGCTCCCCGCCTGCAGCGGCGCCGGGGGCTCGAGGCCCCTCTCGACGTGCCCTGCCAACTCCGGACCTCGCCGTCATGCGCAGGGCCACGACGGGGGAGGTGAGATACAGCAGGGCCACCATGAGCGCGGGGAAGGCCGGTGCTGCAGAAGCCGAGTCGCTGCACTCCGCCACCAAACTGTCAGCCTCCAAATGTCTGAGCGCCAAGAGGAGGAACGCCTCGGCCAGGACGCCCGGCGTCCGCAAGAAACTGGAGCTCAGCAGTGAGTGTTCAGGAAGCTGAAGCAGCAGAGTCCTTCCACAGCGTCTTATCTGGTTATAGTAGTGGTACATCTTAGAAAAATATACAGTGATATAAAACAGAGAACAGTAAGCTGGAACCACACAATTGATCAGTTAATTCTTTCATCACCTCTCTGATAACATTCTCTCTTCTTTGATATATAAATGCATTGTTATTAAAAGTAATATCAAATAAAGGAGAGCCATGATGTGAGCTGAAGGCTGAGTCTCCAGATTTGGTGCACCTACTGTAGCTGCAGTATAACCAGCTCTGCAATTCATTCAACCTTCGTAAAGTACAAAAATGCTTTTCATACTTGAACATTTTATTGACATTTCAGGAAAAAAACCCACAATATTTACGACAATATAAGGAAGACATTTTTTAAAAATTTTTGAGGCCTGATTATAGAAAGAAGTTTTCCATTTTCTCTGTTTATTGACTTTTTCTGTGAAATTATCCTGCATCATTTTTAGGGCTGCATGTGATGATCATTTGATCTGTAAACGACTATTTGACCGCTAATTATTTAGTTCACTCTGCTGGTTAACGATGTCTTGACGTCATGTTTTCTCTCCTCGTCCCGTCAGGTCCGGAGAAGAAGTCGAGGACCCGCGAGGACATCCTGAGTCAGCTGCTGGACGAGGAGCTGGAGTCGGAGGTGACGTTGGCTCACAGGCTGTCGTCCTCTCCTCTTCAGGCCCTGCCCCTCGCCCACAGCCTCACCCCCCTCAGGAAGGCCCACAGAGCCCCCGCAGCTCAGGACGCTTTACCCCTGAAGCCCTCCGCCGTCGTCCTCAACAAAATGTCTGTCTCTGAGATGGACAGTCCTCCATCCACCAGGTCAGAGCGGACTCTCACACAGTCAGTGTCTGCAGCGTGCTCAGTGTAGAGTTTTACAGGTTTAAAGCAGCGATGCTCCCATCAGGGTGTCAGAATTAATTTCCTGCAAAATGCAGCAAAACTGAAACATGATTGAAACGTCATATTTTTTGCCGCACTAGCAGCACGTCTCAGGGATGATGACGTCCGTGTGTCTGTCTGTCTACTGCAGCCCAGACTTCTCCTGTAGCTCCCTCAACAGGTTCACATTTGAGGTTTTAAGTGAAACATCTCAACTGTTGGATGGATTGTGATGAAATGTGGTTCATTGTTCATGTTCCCCTCAGGATGAACTGTAATAACTCTGCTGAACCTCTGACTTTTCATCTAGCGCCACCATCAGGTCCAAATACCTGCAGAACTGATGACGTTCCCATCAGCCTCAGCTGCACTCTGTGACTAACACAGTGGAAACAGTCAACATTATGCCTGCTGAACATCAACATGCCCTCATTATCATTGTGAGGGTGTTGGCATGCTGACGTTCGCATTTAGTTCAAGCACAGCCTCACAGAGCCGCTAGCATGACTGCAGACTCTCAGGACTTCATGTTCAAAACAAGAAATGAAAGACCTGAACTACCTGTGAGGCTGTCATTATTATACGTATTCAAAAAATACATGTTATTCCAAACAGCTGTAAAGACTGTGGGCACTGGATGCTTTGAGACAGACTGAAGACAGCTAGTTCAGCAGCCGTCGTCTACGTTACGATTTGACTGAAAATAGCCTTTTTCTGTGCACATTGCAACAACTCAATCTCCATGATATCGCCCAAATCATGTCCTGTTTTCAGACATCTGGATATGTCTTTAACCTGATTTAGAGAAACTTGAACATGCTAGAACAAGAGTACCAGGATACTGTGGCATGTTAACACCTGATCCAGCCATGCGGACAGGTGTGTCCTCAACTGGAGTCATGTAGTAGTTTGTTGTCAAAGTGGTTAAAAAAGAAAAACTGGCTTAAATAGGTTTTAAACTGGTTCACACCAGATCTAACCTGTTTTTAAAAGTACAGACTCACTGCTGACTCTTCCAGGGAGCTGCTGGATAAAAGTCCTCAGCAGGGTGATGTGATGGACGTTAACACACCCAGAAGAAGAAATGCCACGCCGAGGACAAAGTATGCCACCAGGGGGCAGAAGTGAGTCAGACACCGCAGTCCTGGTGGTTGTAATAACTGTAGCAGTAGCCGCGTTTCCATAAACGTATGTTTATGACTTTTTTTTCTGTCAATATCTTTATTGAACTTTCTGATATGCAAACAAGTACAAAACAGGCCACCAGTATCAAAGGGGAAGAAACACGGGGGGGATCATCCCCACTGAAGATGGACTCATAGTTTTGCACTTCCCTATATGCAGTTTAGCATCAGAAACACTTCGACACAAACAAATTAAACAATAGCAGAGAAAAAAAGGGGGAGTGTCACACATTGTGTGGTTTCCTAACTGATCCACCAAAACCCTTCAACACAATGGCTGCCAGTCTAGTACTGATATATTCTAAGATCCCAATCTTATAAAATACCTTAATCGTACACTTTTGTGCGACAATTCAGTTTGTTTGCTTAAAATTCGCTTGACGATTGAATGGAAACACGGCTGCTGTCTACGAGTCCTGGTGTGTCAGACAAAAAGGAGGAGACCTTGTGCACAGTAGTCCACATCTGTGTGTATGTGGTGGTCTTTATGTCTTTTGAGGTGTGAGTGCACAGCCGGGTGGCGTCGTGTGCCGGGTGTCAGTGTTAGTGTAAACCGTCACATGTCATTTAATGGTTAATGAGGAGGATGAGTAAGTGTCTCCACAGTGTTTGGGTTCATGGCTCTCTCACTAAACACAGTGATGTAACCCCAAAACTCCAATGTGTCTTCAAACAGAGCTACCACTCCTTCTCGAAAAAAAGAACCGAAAACCCTGAAGGAACCGGCCCTGGGAGTGCTGTGAGTACTAACATATATTTACTTATTATCTCGTGAGATACTCTGATACTGTGTGAGGTGAAAGGGACAGGTGGATGCAGGTGTTCTGTAATTCGGCTGCTGATTTGATGGCTCACCAACACGGCCAGCAGGCAGAGCTGCAGCTGAGACACACAGCTCATGGAGGTGAGCCTCATCACCGCAATGAGCGTCAAAATTCATGTTCCTTCGCTGAGTCATAACTCAGTCAAACCTGAACACACAGACATGACACATTTTTAAAATTCAGTGCGACTCTCACTTCTTGAGGATATCATTATCTCTGATGTCCATCGTGAATAAACGTCCACAAATCTGCTTAGAGATCAGAGAAAAAAAGATGCTCTGTAACTGCAGAACCTGCCTGAGAATCCTTCTGTTTTTAAGTTTTCTTCAGTATCACAGGAATCCAGTGGTAGTTGTCTGTACATCCATGGGTCCACTGCAAACAGGAGCTGCTAACGGCTAATTCGGCGTACTTATAATGGGGACAATTTGGCAAAATGTAAACAAATGAGCAGTAGGGTAAAAAAATATTATACTTCCTGTTTACATCCTCAAAAGCCCACAAATTATTGGAACTTTAGTTCCAAAATGTAGAACACGATTATCCCCCAAATAGAAGTAAGACAAAGAAAAATAATAATAATAATAATTACAGGAGCAACCAAATTATTTAATAACTTTTTTTGTGTTGCACTATCAATACTTGTTAATGAGGCTCAGAATGTCTCATCAAAATGTTTCTTATATCTTTGGAACACAGACACTCTCCTCTACCATTCACATACAGACATTTGCTCTGTGTTGAAAACTAGCAGACAAAAGATTCTCAGTTTTGTAGCATAACCTGAAAGCCTTGATTGCCAACACAAGAAAGAGATGAGGGGAGCGCGACTCGTCACTGACAAATCGTCCATACCATCAAGATCTGACAGATTGCACCTTTTTTAATGCTGTCACTGTGTGATGTGCGCAGGGCTGAAGTGGATAATGAAAACTCTCCGATGCTGCCGGTCACCACCACGCCGAGGAGCTCCAAGAGGAAGTCGGCCCAGCTGGTGTCGTCTCGCATCAGAAAACAGCTGTGAGTGCAGAGACGGAGTCATCATCCATAACTGAGCTTCGTTGATTGATTGAGTCAGTCCACTGACTGATCAATTCATTGTTTCTGCACTTTACACATTAACTCTTGTGGAAACCCTCAGAGTCCTGAGCCTCACTGTCTGTTTGATCAGGAATCTTCTGGACAGCCAGCGGGACCTGAACTCAGACGGAGAGGACGAGGACGAGTTTGTTCCCTCCAAGAAGGAGCTGCAGAGCAGCAGTGAGGATGATGATGATGGGGAAGAGGAGGCAGGGCTGGATAGTGATGAGGAAGTAGTGTTGAAGAAGGGAAGACATGCTGCTCCTCGTACTCCTCGTTCAAGGCAGAAAGGTCGCTCCTTGACCAGAACACCGCGAAAAACTCCCAGCAGGAAGGTAAGAGTCACACAGCCGGAAACATCCACATCTCCATTTATTTTTTCTCACCTCGTGTCTTTAACCGTTTCCTGTTTCCACAGATCACACCCGGCACACCGCGGACTCCTCATCGATCCACTCCCAGCATCCCCAGCAGGTCGCTGCCGGCCCGACAGCCTGCTAATGTTCTGGAGGAGGCCAGAACGAGGTGAGACACCGATCAGTGACCTCTGACCCTGATCCACAGGGGCCACATTAACACACCTGGGCTGCACAATTAATCACATAACAATGATCGTATTGATGCAATCACAGCCACAGAAAACCCTGATCTCTCCCAGAGTCCAAGCTGACGTCTTCAGATGTCTTGTTTAGTCCACAAGATATTCACATTACAAAGACATGAAACGGAGAAAAGCAGCAAATCCTCCCAACTGACCAGTTAAAACCAGTTTTTGCTTGGTGACTAATTGATTAAGTGATTTAGATTATTTGACTAATTGTTTCAGTGCTTGGTTAAGTACAGTGTGAGGGTAAAGTGTTTCAGTTCAATAAACAGTGTTTTGTTCCCAAAACTGGATGAAATATCGTCATGAAAAATCATGAAAATAAACTTTTATTGTAATTGTAGCCAAAGTCCTGCAGCCCTCATTATAAAAATCTGAATCTTTTTATTTATTAGGATGTCTAGATTACATTACGTAGGTGACATTTTATCTCTCTTCAGGAAACGCATGCTGTGATAGTCCTGTTTTATTTATTATGTTCTCAATATTTTATTGATGATAAAGTGTTATTCAGTCAGTCAAACATGATCCACAGAGTGAAGTGAACATTAAACTCTTGTGGTGTATTAATGTGTGTAATAATGTGTGTATTTGTGGTGTGTTAATGTGTGTCTCTGTCTTCAGGCTGCATGTGTCCTCGGTGCCGGAGTCTCTGCCCTGCAGAGAACAGGAGTTTCAGGACATCTACAGCTTCGTGGAGAGCAAGATCATTGACGGCACAGGAGGGTAAGATCCAGATTCTTACAGGGGCAACGCTTCACTCTACAGTCAGCAGGCTGAGGCGGCCAATAGGCTGCAGAGAAGGGATGTTCAGATTTATATGATGCATACTAGTAACAATTAGCAATGGCAATATGACAAAAATACTCTTCACGCCAAACGCATTAACCCTTTGACGTGTTTTACAAAACATTAAATAACTTTGGAGCCGTTTATGATGGAGACGAGCTTTGCATGTGTGTCTGAACCGTGAGGGTCTCAGCTTTCAGAGGCAACTTGAATGGTGCATTTACGACAGTCGGGCAATCGGGGGTGCGGCTGATCATGTAATACAGGAACAGAAGCTGGCTGGCTCATTTGAGTGGAAATTTGCTGTGATGGCAATATATGGACAGATCAGGTTGTCTATTTTCCAATGATGTATAACATTTTATAACACACCAAAATATAAAGACACCAACATGTACATATTGTCACATTGTCTAGTGATAAAACGTCCAGGACAACATCCAATAAACGGCTGTAACTCAGTGAGGAAAAGGTGGATCTGCACCAAACTTCACATGGAGCTCCAAAACAAAAATACAACTAAAATAATACAACTTTTCGCACTGAAAAAACAAAACCAGGTCGACACGTTTTTTTCACTGAGCGTTAATTTGTTTTAATGTAAAATATGGGCTGCTCACACAAAGTAATGCATGATGGTGACTTTACACTGCAGCAGAAAGAGAGCAGGTTCCCCTGAATCAGATGATGGTTTGACAGACGCACACGCAAATAAACAGAATTGAATAATGTTAAAATATAAACATTTAAAAAAACACCACAAATGGCTGAAACTTGACGAACTCAACAAAATTCGAACAGGAGGCGTCTCAAACAGGGAGGTAATCAGTACTTCTATAGTTTTGGCAACAGGTTGGTGGAGTGAGGCAGCAGTTCTGTTTTGGTCCACTAGGAGTCGCTGCTGGGCTTTCCAACAAAGATCCTGACTCAGGTGTCAGCTTCAGCTGGTTTTTAACACAGCATTCGTACAAAGTTTAGAAAATGCTTAATTTTTCCCGTTATATTTTCAAGGTTAGGAATATGCTTGAATTCGAATATAGTCCTTGAAAAATTTTTCAACATAACTTGGTTTTTCATCATCGACACAATCATTCATGTAAAAATCCAAAAATCTTTTCATATTTGAAATGAAACAATCCCGTCGTCATATTTGTGTTTGAGTGTGGAAATTCTTGGTTTAGGTACCTTTTTTTTAAAAGTGCTTGAAAGGGGCTTGAATTTTACTTTTAGAAAGCTGCACGAACCCTGTTAAACAGTAGAAGACCAGATCCCGTCCACCTGTTTCAGTCAGGAGTAGATTTTAAGATTTTACTGACCTTTTAAAGCTCTTCGTGGTCCAGCTCCCAGTTATATTACTGAATTATTGCTCTGCTGGCTGTTCCTGAGTCCTGGTCCAGGACTGAAGGGGACCGTCAGGATGTTTTTTTTAAAAATTGTATTAATGCGAGCACACTGTTTTATTTCCAACACGTCTCATCTGTTTATTAATATTATTTTAATCTTGTATCATTGTTGGGTGTTTTATTCCATTTTTTTTTTCTTTGTTATTTATAAATTGTCTGGTTTTATTTCCCTCCAAAAATATTTTAATCCTGGTTCGACCACATGAAGCACTTTAAAGCTTTGTTTTGAAAGGTGCTTTATAAATATAAACTTTATTATTTATATTACTTATTATAATATCATTATTATTATTATTATTATTATTATTATTATTTTCTGATCTAAAACAGGAAACATTTCTAACTTTAGACTATATTTTATTTTGGCAAAGTTCTTTAACACTGATGCACTGAGCAGTTTAAGGTTAAAACATGTTTAAATTCCTCAAACTAAGGTACTGAAACAAAGTTTGGTTTTGGTATCGGTTCGATCTTATTGGCACCAACATGGAAAACATGCAAACGATACCGAGTCTTACCCCGAGACACAGGCTGCATGTGACTCTGAGCTTTGAGCAGGTTGCTCAGGAGAAACACCGACCTGTCGCGTTGTTGCTTCTGTTCCAGGTGTATGTACATCTCAGGTGTGCCGGGCACAGGGAAGACGGCCACAGTCCACGAGGTGATGCGCTGCCTGCAGCACGCCGCCGACATGGACGAGATCCCCCCCTTCCACTTCATCGAGATCAATGGGATGAAGATGACGGATCCTCATCAGGCCTACGTCCAGGTCCTGCAGGTGAGACCGATGATCCATCTTCTCATCTAAGTGGTTGGTTCTTTAATTATAGGAGTGAATCGTGTCCCAGTTGAACTAAAGCATGGGTGTGTTCACTGACTGAGCGGCCTCGTCTCTGCAGAAACTGACGGGTCAGAAGGCCACGGCCGACCACGCAGCATCTCTACTGGAGAAGAGATTCAGCAACCCTGCACCCAGAAAAGAGACCACCGTGCTGCTGGTGGATGAGGTAAGAACTAATTCTGGAGTATTTTCAAATGCTTCCTGTCAGTAAAATCTGTTCAACCTGAGCTAAAAGGTCAATAAACCACAATAATTGATTAAAGAACTGAAATTGTGTCATAAATTTAAAAAATACAAAAATCAGACATGTTTTTTCCATAAAATTTTACTAAATAAACACACAAAACATATTGAACCAACACAATTCTGAATGTCGAAACATGAGCAATATTTCTTAACACTCAAAGTTATTACCGCACGTAACGTAATGACGTCATCAACGAGCGTACAACGTGACGAGGTGAAAAACAAGTCTTAGCTTTCAGATGCAAAACGAACAAACGCTCGAGCTGTTAAGGTTTGTATTTTAGATCAATTTAAACAGGATTATGCAAAGACCGACCTCCTGCGGCCAGTTCAGGGCCCCCCACCCGTGGGATGAAGTTTGGGGTTGGGACTCCCTAAAAACTCGTTCACATCTGGTTGTCTTGTCACTTTTTGGATAAACTATCAAAACCGTAATCATAAGTTGTTTAATAAACTAATCTTTGCCTAAACCCCAGATTAAACCTACAGGAGACCTCACACCCCTAAAAGGACACGAGCAAAAAGAAAAATACTATCTGGTGCTTAAGAGAAACTATTTTGGTTTTCCAGTTGTTTCTTTTCCGGTTAGAGACGCATGATTACAGCGATGGCAGCAGCTCAACATGTGGATGTATTTTCCTTCATGAGAACGCGAAACATACCGGATCTTGTCATCAATAAGCGAAAAATGAGAAACATTTTTTTTCATGCCCCCTATTTTTTTCTCATGTTCCAGCTTCAATCAGAACTTGTTTTTTTTAGTTTATTTTATTTTATTTATTTATTTTATGATCATCGATCTACAAAGATTCACTTCAGTTTTTTCTCCTTGTGCTGCTGGAAACGTTAGACTTCCCTGCAGATTTTCAAATGACTTTTACCGATAAATTCTCAAATTGACCATCGTGACGTTATAATGGAAAACATGTACAACTAGACAGTACTAAAATATATTGACATTTAGATGGACTAAATGATCTGTATTCTGATATCAATGTAGGACGCTTACAAGGCAGACTGTCAGTTTCTATTTACACAGGTGTGAGACCAAATATACAAATTATAGAAAAACATGAACAGTATATTGTGTGTGCCTTCATACCTGACACGCATCAAATAAACTGATCTCATATTCGTGTATTATTCACTCTAGTTTGCCTAAATGTTCCACACTTTAGAAAAAAACTAGCTCACACTTTATAGTCACATATTCGAAGAACAAAAACACTCGACTTTCCTCATTTGCCCACAGGGGAAGGACCCCTCTGCATAGTGCAAACTGAAAGTAGTAGACTAACCTACATTCAAAGGTAACTCACCCTCCTGCAAAACATCCCCCATCTGGATGAAGTGTTTAGGTCTTGGTTGTTGAGTCACTTCTCGTAACCTGGCAGTAGACGTGAATATGTTAACCACAGCACATCTTTCAGTTTGTTTGAGGTTTTTTCCAACTCACAGCCTTCTTGCATGCAGTTGAAACGTGCTTAGTGTGAATGAAAGTCATTGATGAAATGTCAGTAGTTTCATAAACTAAAGCTAAAACTGTCAGTCATTTTCTTAAAGTTGAGTAAATATGTTTCTGGGACTAAAACTAAATTGGAAACTGCTGCAAGGTCGAAATATTAATGCATGAGAATGATGTGAGGAAAATATCTAATGACAATATTATGATTCAAGATTATTTTCTAACAAGACTAATAGTCTCTGTGAGGCTGTACTTAAAATGCTAAGATGCAACTGCTAGGAATTACTGCTAAAAACAGCTCATCGTCAGTCGGGAAAACCAGCTGAGGTGTTTACAGTGAAGCAGCGGTTTGCAGAAATGACTAATACAATGAAAAAAATCTCGATCTCCCTGTTTGGTTTTTCTGTGTATGTGTGGCCAAAATACATACTGAGCAGGACGGTTTACAGCCTAACATGTCACCTTTTTTATCAGACCACCTGTACCTCCAGGCCTGTGTATTAATCATCAGAGGTTTTTAAACGGTTTCCAACATGAAAAAGATGTGCTGAGGTCTTAGCAGGCCTCTTTGTTAGCCATGTTAGTGTCTTTATGACTGAGGTGACATTCATGGACCCCAGAGGAGGAATCCTAATGATGGCCAGCCGCAGATTCACATTTTTGGTTCAGATTTAAAGGTTCCCTGCGGAGCTTTTGACCACTTGTAGCGCTATGGAGCAATGTTTTCAAAAGTGAATCCCCGTTTTCGGCCGGTGTCCTGCCAATGGTTTCACATTATTCCACTGATTGACAGGCGGCAGTAATTAGGGTTTCCGGATTAATCCGACCTGAAAATGTGACCCACGTGAATCATGCAGATCCAAAAAAAAAAGAAAATTAAAAGGGGTGGTGGGGGTCTGTAAAATTTCCTGCTTTTTTGTCCTTTGCCAATCACATGCATTCAATGCAGCAATGGAGAGCGCAACACATCACACTCTGGAGACCACGCCCACCGGAGGGCAAAACAGTCGGCGCCACAATCTGCAACCAAGAGCTGAAACGCTGACAAAACGCCTGCAGCAGCTAAACACATTAGATTTCAGCCTGTCAGAGGATTATTTTAGCACCATGTGTCCACCAGAGAGGACAAACTCAGTACTGTGGGTCTGTCTCAGTGTCCCTAAGCTACTGTAGTTAGCTAAGGCACTAATAACACTGCATAGATTTCTGATTTAGCCACATTCCACTACACAAGTTGCTTTAGCTGAACTTACAGCAGTACAGTTTGCCTAAAACTGACATCTGGATATTTGACTAAATGCTGCTGCACCCGTAGACGCACTGAGAGTCAGGATCCCACAGAGTTCCTGTTCTTCCTGCTTAAGCCTCACGTCTGGATCCACTTCTGTCTTCTTAAAGGTTCAGTTTTTGGGTTCTGCAGCTTATAAGAACTTAGTTCTGGTTCTTCACCCTGTTGGTGGTGCATCCCACCACACAGCAGCTTTTAGCCATGTTTCTGTTGTTTGCCAGCAGACCAACACAACATGTTCCCGACCAGCACACTAAAACTGCCTTACCTGTCGCCAATACCAAAATAAATGTACCTGTATTCTGGCACTGAGGTCATGTTTATACTTGCTGTTCAAAATATACGTAACTTAAATAAGTTTAGAGCATATATAACATGTGAAACAGAACGTTTTTGTTCACAAGAAAACTCTGCAGGGCAGCTCTAAATATCTCGGCAGCTGTTGGCCTTGCCTTGTTAAGATGGAGGTGATCATGTGACAGCGGACTGACCGTCTGGGTTTTGTGTTTTGGACTGTAGTTGGACCTGTTGTGGACCAGGAAGCAGAACGTGATGTACAACCTGTTCGACTGGCCGACGCGGCGTCACGCCCGCCTGGTGGTGCTGACCATCGCCAACACCATGGACCTGCCGGAGAGGATCATGATCAACAGAGTGGCCAGCAGACTGGTGAGGGAGCCACTCAGCCTCCATGATGTCACCCAGCACTCGTTGGCACATATTAAACCCATATCCTGTTTTCAGAGATCTGTTCATACAACATTGCCACTACTATTACTTTATATCTCTAAATGGAAGAGTACTGTATTACTGGATGTTCTCTTTCCACCCACTCAACCCAACCGGGCGAGGCAGCTGACTGCCCACCCAGAGCCTGGATCTGGTTCTGCCTGTTAAAAGGGAGTTTTTCCTTACCACTGTCACCTAGTGCTGCTGGTCCTCTGTAAATACTATAAAGAGTACGGTGTAGGTCTGCTCTGTATGAAAAGTGCCCTGAGATAACTAAGTATTAACCGAACTGAAAGAGTCATCCAGTAAAGTTTCAGTCTGTTCATCTTATCCAGATAAACTGAAACTGAATCACAGGTTTCACATTCACTCTGTCAAAGGCACGTGATTCATCCCAAAAGCCTCTTCTCACTCAGAGGAAATTGCTACTAAACTACTACTGGAATCTGCAGGCATTAGTTTCCTTTTAAAAGAAAAATGGTCTTGGAACGAATTCAAGTCATAAAATTGAATAACAAAGGTGTGAAATCTCGTCTCTTGGCTGCAGTAAAGTTTTTCAGTCGGCACCGTCAGACCTGCAACAACCTGCTAGCTGCAGCAGCTTGTACGAATGAAGGACGAGCGTTGATTTAAGCAAAAACTTGAATGAATTGAAACATTTTCAGTGGTTACTTATTCTATTTTTTCAGCTTGTCTAGGTCAATGTCATTTTAATCAATTATATCATCAGGAATTATTATATGCTGCCTGGAAATCCTGGAAAAAGTGATAAGTGAAAAAGTAATCATGCATTCTATTTGATATTAAAAAGATCTTGAATTGAACTTTGTCAACTGCTGTCAGTCAGTTTTATTCTTTTAATGCAAAGGAGGGCTCATTGAGTTAATGAGGCACTAACTGCAGAAAAGGCCTCAACATTTTGTTATTGTTAGATGTGACTCAGGCAGCCTGAAGCGACGAGGAAAGAGCTGTAAAACTACTAAACGATGGATTGTAACTGCAAGCAGCCCGTTAAACATCATTTCTGTCCTTAAATTCATATCTAAATATTGATTTAATGTTTCCAGGGTTTGACCAGGATGTCGTTCCAGCCGTACAGCTTCAAGCAGCTGCAGCAGATCATCATGTCCCGGCTGAACAAGGTGAAGGCCTTCGAGGAGGACGCTCTCCAGCTGGTGTCCAGGAAGGTAAACCACCAAGACGTCTTTCACACCTTCTCACCTGAGCCGAGCTCCTGTCCGCTCACAGCCTTCCTCTCCTCTCGCAGGTGGCCGCTCTGTCGGGCGACGCTCGCCGATGCTTGGACATCTGTCGCAGGGCGACGGAGATCTGCGAGCACTCTGCCGCCGACCCTTCTGCCACAGGATTGGTGGGAATGAGTCACGTGATGGAGGCGCTGAACGAGATGTTTTCCTCCGCCTACATCACCGCCATCAAGTGAGTCTCACTTCGGGTCACATTAATGAAACTGAAGGATCTGTGAAGGTGTGCATTAGTAGCTGTGATGAGATAAAGTGACGACTGTGTTTTCAGATGTGCGTCAGTGCAGGAGCAGCTCTTCCTCAGGGCCGTCATCACTGAGTTTCGGCGGCTGGGATTGGAGGAGGCCACTTTCCAACAGGTGAAGCTCAAACAAACAAAAATACAATAAGACTATTGGCCTCTATATCCTGCTAAACGTCGCTGTAAGTTATACACTGACGTCTGTGATTCAGGAAGGAAAAAAAAGGAAGGAAAAGTTTGTTTCTTTCACTTCAGTTTCTGTGCTGATTGAAACCAGAGGCAACATGTTAACAAACGACCTTTTTAGAGCTGCTATTTTTGGACAGAGGCAGGCTAGCCGTTTCCCCCCCGCCCCCCGGTTCCAGTCTTTATGCTAAGCTAAGCTAACTGCTAACCGGCTGCTGGCTGTAGCGTTAGCGTTCAGACGGGAGAGTGGCATCAATCTCCTCATCTAACTCTCAGCAAGAAAGAGATTAACCAGATTTCCCCAAATGCTGAACTTTTCCTTTAAAGGTCCACACAGGAATGTTATAGAAGGTCAGAGGTCAGAGACAATGGCATCAAAATGCACAGACATAAATAAAAGTTAACAAAAACTTAAGTTCAGCAACAACTTTGAAAAACCTCAACTCACCTGTTCTCCCGCCTTTTTACTTTTTTGTGTGAAGCATCTGGATTTTAGTCATTTGTGTTGTTACAAATGTCAGTGGGATTTTTAATGAGGTTTCACATGGTGGTGGGTCAATGGGGGCCCAAAAGTAAGCATTTTTGCTTGGGTTAAGCTGGCCATGCACACAAAGTCTGTGTGGTCCATAGTGTGGCATCATGTCCCAACATGACGTCCAGATCCTGACCCTGGTCCTGAAGCACAGAACCTGAGTATATGTACTAATTTTCCCCCTCTGTTTCGTCTGTCAGGTGTTTGTGCAGCACCAGGCCCTGTGTCGGGTGGAGGGTCTGCAGCCCATCAGCGTGTCGGAGGGCCTGTCGGTGTGTCAGCGTCTGGGAGCCTGCAGGTTACTGCTGCTGGAGCCCAGCCGCCTGGGAGTCCTGCAGCGGGTCCGCATCAACGTGAGCCAGGACGATGTGCTCTACAGCCTGAAGGCCGACTGAAGGAGAAACCTTCTTCAGACTCATTTATCTGAACCACGTCAGGAATTTAACCTGTCTGAGTGCGGGCACACAGCTCTGAGTTTTTAGACCTTAAACTTCCACTAAGATTAAGACAGAAATCTCACACTGAGTTATTTTATGACTCCATGAATCAGCAGAGGCTTGATTTTACTGCAAAGAAGGTTTAATAGGGTTTTTTTTTTTGCATTTATGGATTTTTTCCCTCCATAAATCTGGCTGTTTGTCTTGTTTTAGGCAGGTTCTTTTTAATGGCAGTTTGTCCCCAGTTTAAGCATTATTCAAAATGAGATTTTGCTCTTTCTGGAATTATTTTTAACATTGTAGAGTGTATCTTATTTTTATGTTTCAATACTTGAATATGCAATAAAACTCCATCTTTAATATAAACCGACCTTAATTCTTGTTCTTGCAGTGATTGTATGAATCATCAGTCATTTCCTGCCACATTAAAGCTTGAGTGCAGGACCTTAACACATAATTGTTATGTAGAGTTCAAAATGCCTGATGGTCACGATTCACGTAGACTCCAGATAGTTCTCTCTACACGGCTCTGGTTTGACGGAGTAGCTGGCATTAGAGAGAGAGAGAGAGAGAGAGAATCATAGGAAGTCTCCCGGCAGTCTAGACATATGCAAAGACAATGTCGGACTCCGTAGTTTTCTCTGGACCCCTACCTAATCTTACTAGCAATGACATGTAGCCGCATGTCATCATTCAACCGCTGGTTGTCCAGGTGGTGTCCAGGTAATGATGTGGGCTTTGTAGATAATTGGCGGACTTTCTGGAGAAGACCTGGTCTGATTAGGAGAGATGGCATTCATCCCACTTTGGATGGAGCCGCTCTCATATCTAGAAATCTGGCCCAGTTTATTAGTGGCCCAAAGCCATGACAGCTCAGAGTTCAGACCATAGACTTAATACAGTCTGTGGTCCAGACCAGGATGCAGAGCTGCAGTCCTACACGCTTCTCTGCGCTTCCATTAGAGCAGTTACCCACCCTAAACTCCACAGAGAGGTTGTCTGCCCCCAGACCACTTAAATTATTTAAATCAAAAGTAAACAGAAGAAGAGTTGCACATAAAAACCTAATAAAAAAGTAAAACCACCACTGCAACAGTACAACAAAATAGGAGAATTAAATGTGGACTCTTAAACATCAGATCTCTCTCATCTAAAGCTGTTCTAGTAAACGATCTAATATCAGATCATAATATTGATTTATTTTGTCTCACTGAAACCTGGCTGTGTCAAGATGAATATGTCAGCCTAAATGAATCCACTCCCCCCAGTCACATTAATACTCACATTCCTCGAGGCTCAGGCCGAGGAGGTGGAGTTGCAGCCATCTTCGACTCAAGCCTATTAATCAAACCTCAACCTAAACTAAATTATAACTCGTTCGAAAGCCTTGTTCTTAGCCTTTCACACCCAACCTGGAAAACACTACAGCCAATTCTATTTGTTATAGTGTACCGAGCTCCTGGACCGTACTCTGAATGTTTATCTGAATTCTCAGAGTTCTTATCAGGTTTAGTCCTTAAAACAGATAAAATAATTATTGTAGGTGATTTTAATATTCATGTGGATGTAGAAAATAATAGCCTTAGTGCTGCGTTTATCTCATTACTAAATTCGATTGGCTTCTGTCAGAGTGTACATAAACCCACTCACTGTTTTGACCACACCCTCGACCTTGTTCTTGTTTATGGCTTAGAAATTGAACATCTAATAGTCTTTCCACAGAATTCTTTTTTATCAGACCATTTTCTATTAACTTTTGAATTCCTATTACTGGACTACACGCCATTAGGCAAACATTCCTACACTAGATGTCTATCTGATAGTGCTGTAGCTAAATTTAAGGAAGTGATTCCATCGGCATTGAATTCAGTTCCATGTTTCAATGTAACAGATGGCTCCTATGCTAACTTTAGTCCCTCCCAAATTGATCATCTTGTTGATAGTGCTGCAGGCTCACTACGAATAACACTCGACTCTATCGCCCCTCTAAAAAAGAAGATAATAAAACAGAGGAGGTTAGCTCCATGGTATAACCCGCAAACCCGCAAACTAAAACAAACATCGCGAAAACTTGAAAGGAAATGGCATTCCACCAATCTGGAAGAATCACGTTTAGCCTGGCAAGTTAGTCTTAAAATTTATAGGAAGGCCCTCCGTAATGCCAGAGCAGCTTACTACTCATCATTAATAGAGGAAAATAAGAACAACCCCAGGTTTCTGTTCAGCACTGTAACCAGGCTGACAGAGTCACAGCTCTGTTGAGCCATGTATTCCTATAGACCTCAGTAGTAATGACTTCATGAGCTTCTTTAATGATAAAATTCTAACTATTAGAGACAAAATTCAGCACCTCCTGCCCTCAGTTGGTACTGACTTATCTTCAAACACAGGAACCTTAGAAACAACTGTAAAACCTGCACATTTAGACTGCTTTTCTCCCATCAACCTTAGTCAACTAACTTCCATGATTTCCTCATCTAAGCCATCAACGTGTCTCTTAGACCCCGTCCCAACTAGGCTGCTTAAAGAAATTTTACCCTTAGTTAGCACTTATTTACTAGATATGATCAATCTGTCCTTATTAAAAGGCTATGTGCCACAGTCCTTTAAAGTAGCTGTAATTAAACCAGAGCCTTCAGCTATCAAGCTCCTCTCCTGTGGAACCAGATCCCAGTTTGTGTACGGGAGGCGGACACCCTCCTCACATTTAAGAGTAGGCTTAAGACTTTCCTCTTTGATAAAGCTTATAATAGTGGGGTGGCTCAGGGGTCACCTGAGTCAGCCCTACTATAAGCAGCTCCACAGGAGAGGAGCTGAAGGCTCTGGCTCCCATTCTACTTTTAGAGACTCTAGGAACCACAAGGAACCCTGCATTCTGGGAGCGCAGTGCTCTAGTGGGGTAATAGGGTACTATGAGCTCTTTAAGATATGATGGTGCCTGACCATTTAGGGCTTTGAAGGTGAGGAGAAGGATTTTAAATTCTATTCTGGATTTTACAGGGAGCCAGTGTAGAGAAGGTAATATTGGAGAAATATGTTCTCTTTTTCTGGTTCTTGTCAGTAAACGTGCCGCAGCATTCTGAATCAGCTGGAGAGTAATGAAATGGAATGAAAAAAATTAATTGCAAGCATGGCCATTCTCTGCTTCTGTACGATTTGTACAAAAGTAACGTAACTTGCCCTCCATCATGGAAAACGTATGAACGTACTCTCAGAGCATGGAGTTCGTCGAAGCGTGCATCCGGGTGAAATACCAAGTTTTTAGGGAGTCCCGAGCAGTCAAAACAGATGCTATGAAAGACATGGAAGCATGGAAGTTCATTCTTGACCTTTGCTAAAATCTAGGCTACTCCACAAGCAGTGACATTTATTAAGAGATCTGAAACACTGTCACAGAGACCAGAGGCAGACATTTTAAATCATTTTATTTAGCAGAAAGCACTCCAGCACATATACAGCCACATAGAAAGCAAGATCATTTCATAGCGTTGAGCCAACAAAAAAACACTTTTTTTTTTTTTTTTTTTCTAATCTAACAAAATATCCAAGGGAGTTACAAGTGATTCGATAGTAATTTAAAATAATGAATCATTTATAATTTACATGATTAAACGAAAAAGAGTGGCTATAGTTCTGATTTTCTTTCATTCTCAAAAATAAAAGAGGGAAAGGGGACCTACACAATATTAGGCAGGTGGTCATAATGTGATGGCTGATCGGTGTAGCAGCCATAATGTCAAAGTTGTGTTTTCAGGTGGTTTTGCTGCCCCCAAGAAAAACAATAAATGCAGCTTTAAGCTGAAAACAATGTTCTGTTTCCTGTCAAAGAAACCAATGATGAAACAAATATAACAGCAAAATTAGCCCAACAAAAAACAGAATAAATCAAAGAATATATAAGGTCATAAAAGAGGAAATTAAAAAAAGGAGGTTAAACAGCGTTGGACCCTACACTGGTACCACGTAAAACATGAAGCTGACTTCAGGTCATACCAGAGTCCAGGAGACCTGAGATCAAACGTATAAACTGACCTGTGCACAAACGCCATGCTTGTACATTCATCTGAGTCTTAATATCACACACTGTAACTCTCTGTACAATACAGAAACAGGTCATATATGACTTATTTATTATAAATCATTATAAATAAATCTCCCGACTTCCACAGTAGAAGATCAATATCACTATCAGCATGAGCTCTGACTGTCTACAACCACATCCTGTGGTATTAGAGTCAGATGACCTGAAAGAAAGTTATCTTCCTTTTTTCATTTCCATTCCCTTTTCTGAAACCATGGATCATTAGATCACTGGATTATTTATCCCACCATTTCTGTAGGTGCCGTGACCTCTGACCTCTGACCTCCGGGATAATCGGAGGCTGGTAACATCTGGGATTTAGGATTCGAAGCCTGCTTAATTGTTGCAGTTTCTGGAGCTGAAAGCCCTGATATACCAAGCCAACCATTGGCTACTGGGGACCGCCAGGCTGCGGTTGTGTGTAGCGTTGGGGTTCGATAGCATTTCATCTAATTCCCGGTTTAGCTTTTAACATTAACAAGTAACTAAATGTACGCTTAATTGAGATTCAGAGATTCCAACAACTGGAGCTGACGAGATGTAAGGGAGTGAAAAAGGTTAAATTTACTGCAAATGTTCTCCAAACATGCCTGTTTTGATTGTTGCTCAAATACCTAAAATGGAGGAAAAGCGGATTGTAACAGTCAGTGGCTTCCTGACTCTTACAGAACTTTACAAACTAGATAACTTTAAGCCCTGAGATAAGTTTGTTATGATATGGCGCTATATAAATAAAACTGAGAAAACTACGAGCACTACGGTGTTGTGCACTGGTACAGTGGGTATGAAATTGGGAAATAACCGTCCAATTGATATTGAATTGTGTTCTTGATGCTAAACTTTAGGCTCAGGAGAGGTACAAGAGAGAGGTTGCCACGCTGTCCACATTAAGCAGGTCTTTTTCTCTCCATTTCAGAGGTCAGCTTGGTGTGTCAGGGCACTGAATCTGGACAGGATCAACCAGACCAGCTCCTTTACAACCAGACTACATCTCGCAACCTCAGTTATCGCTGCGAGATTTAAGTCTGGAAAACACGGTTCTGCAACAGCATGGCCTATTCCTAGCTTCTGGTTTATTCAGAAACTGGTTTTGCTGGATAGTTTGGGAGAAATCTGCAGTCATGTTCTTCCAGTTTTAACAAGGAAATTAAACACTGGAAGCAAGTACTGGCAGTTTATTTTAACGACCGTTTGATATGCCCAGGGGTCCGAGAGGGTCCTTAAACATTAAAAACTGTATGTTGCCTTGCACATCACAATGCACTCTCGGTAGATGTGGTTTAACTTAAGGTGGGGTGCTGGGGAGAGGAATACCCCAAGAGGAAGTGCTGAGGGAAGTGAGAGCTTGTGAACAACTGTTGAGTGGTTGAAGATTTTCTCAATCAACTTCACTCATGACTTAGTGCCACAACCACAAAGACAAAACTAAACCTTTGAGCGGATATTGCGAGACTGTTTTCGGCAACGACATTGAGAAGGTGTAAGAGATATGAAAGATGGGTCAGCATTTCGAACCACTATCTTTCTTAGCTTTCCTTTTTAGATTATATTTTACTTTTTCATATGCTTACTGCCTGATGAGGAGCTTTAAACCCCAAATGAGCCTGAGACCCTTTTAACGGACAGTCCTGGTCCATCCACAGACCAGGCTGACAGCTGAGGCTCATTTAAAATATAAAAAAACAGAAGAAAAACGGTTTAAAAAATTCAGTTACCGGTATACAAATAAAGGATAAAAATATATATTTGTTAAGATCCTTTTTCTATGAACATGTGTAAAACCAGCTTGGCGTCTCTTTTTTGGCTCCTGGACTTTATAACAACCTCCCTGAACAAGCTTAAAAGCATTGTTTTAGAAAGAACATATATATAAAATATATAAAATATAATATTGTAATATATCCTATTCGAAATTTTCTATTTAATAATTCATAATGTTGTTTATATCAATTTAGTTTAATTTAACTTGTCTTTAAGGCACTTTAATGGTATATTAGAAAAGTGATATAAAAATTAAATTATTATTTTTTATATTAATGGAAGACTAATTAGACTGATATATAGAAGTAGTCAGTGTTTTCATCCTTGTTCAGCCACTGTTGTGTTTCATTGACCAATGTCCACTCCCACCATCTTAATCTCCTCATTCGCATCCACAGAAATGTATGAAGTTGTCATGGCTGCGGAGTCTCTTCTGCGTTTGATGAGTTTCCATAGTGGCCAAACCCAGAGGGCACAGACAGCTAGAACGATAACGATACTAACAAGAACAAGAACAACTGTCAGTGGTTCCAGACACCAGTTCTCCGAGAAGCAGATCAAGGTGGAGTTTACTGAAAGGAGACAACGAAACAATGAGTTACTTAAGTTTTTAGCCGCTTGCAACATGGCTATATAGACGACAGTCCTCCATTTTGGTCCAGACTGAAATATCTGAACAACTACTGGATGGATTGTTTCCACAGGTAAAATATAAATACTCAAGTAAGTACAGTACTTGAGTAAATGTACTTAGTTACTTTCCACCACTGGTTTCTCTTTTAGTTCAGTAATAAACCATTTATTAATTTCCAACTCGTGTTTTATCTTTTCTCTTTGTTTAACCGTGATTTGGGAATAAATATGATGAACTGGCTGAGTGGAAAGCTAAGGTATGTGGGTCCACTGCATTCCTGCACGCATAATCATTTCAAAGAGACTAAAGCAAATATAACAGGAAGCAAGAACAACAATAAAAAGGCTGCATCAGCAGGCAGAAATAATTCACCTAAAATACATGCTGTGACAAAACCACAAAGCCCTGATAAACGTCCTGTCACAAGGAAGGATTTCACAGGAAATCAGGATCAGGTTTTGTTAAAGTGGCAGGTGCACATAAACCACAAGGGGGGGGGGGGATTTCCGTCTCCTCCCTGGCCGTTACAAGAAATGAACAGGGCATAAAAAAGGGTGTGACCATTTTATTCTCTATCACTGTTGTTCTGACATTCCCCCACTCCCTACTTACTGCACAGTGCTAGAACAAAACTACACTATTTCAGTTTCAGGGTTTAGAAGGAGAGGGCAACATGCTCAGCCCCGTAAAATACAGGAAATTTAATTTAGACGTTTTTATTCAGTCTAAATGTAGGTATACAGTACATGTGATTTATTGTGACTGGCTCTATTTTGTGTATCTGCTTTTTTCAGCTCCTTACTGAAGATATGTGATGTTCAGGGTTGCCAGATTTGACTGACATCAATTAGCACAATCAGAGCCTTATTGTTATTTTACTTTTCTCTACTGGAGTTATTTTTATTTTAAGTCTGGGTGGAAACTCACACAAGCTTCCAACACTGATGTGAAATATTCAAATCCAAGACTCCGCCTCATTTTATCAACCCACTCTCTTTATTTACGACTAAATTACAACCGCAAATATGTTTTGCAGGAAACGTAATGACCGGATTATGTTTTATGTTGACATAATTAGGAAATGTTGTTAATTTCCGTATCTGAAAAGTAGCAAAAGTAAAGACACTGAATGTATCAGTAAAATGTTCACTGACCACATATTTCATTTGTTTTCCACCAGAATGTCTCATTTTGAAATGCTCGCTGTTTTACGGTGATGTTTAGGCTGGCAGCACTCGGTTAAGGTTAAGGGAAAGATCATGGTCTTGTTTAATACAGGAAAAGTCCACAGTGACTTCAGACACAACGTGATTGTTAACATTTAACAGAAACCACAGTCATTTCCCAAACCTTAACCCAACTGCTTTTGTTGTCTAAACCACAGACAGCACTCTGGATTCGTCCCGTGGACTCTGAGTCACAGTCCTGAGATTTGAACATCCTGACCACCTCCCTGCTACTCCAGTGTGGTACATAAATGTAGCGCCATTCTCTCAAAAATAACGTCTCTGAGCATAATCCAGCCAGCAATTGTGTTTTTAGTAAAAACTATTTAGTACTATATAAACGTTATTTCTAGGAGACAGGGTTGTTGTAAATGTTGGGATCTCCACTAGAATTTAAAATAAATGTTTCTATAACTAAAGAAAAATCACATACAGTATGAGGCGTCCTGTGGTTGAGCTGTGGTTCTGTCAAACTGCAGCCAGCAGATAATAAAAAGGTTTTAACGCACTTTAAGCAATGATCTAAAACCATAATCGCCAGTTAAGTTGAGCAGGAAACAGGTGGTGACTCACTGTTGGGGTGGTGAGCGTCCTCGGCCGAGAGATCGCTGCAGTTAACTAGAAAACAGAAAAAATAAATGTTGTGGAGTAAAAAGTACAATAGAAATGTAGAGGAGTAGAAGTAGACAGTAGCAAAAAAAGTATGTCAAAATTGTACTTAAGTATAGTACTTGAGGAACTTTGCTTTCCACTACTGCATTTAATTAATTCAATTTAATTATATGGATAATGGGGTCCGCTGAAACACTGAACACATTTATCTCTAATCACAGTTCAGTTACACCATATTACAGGTTTTATGGTGCTGTGTCTGCAGATCGTGTGCTAATGACACAAATAAATCCAACCAAATCACTGTTAGGACTGTTGTAACAGGAACACTTACATCTGCAGTAGGCTTCCTCAAAGCCCTACAGGAAGGAAGAGATCCACAGAGACAGAGAGGAACGAGAGGTTAGTGCTAAAAATAGATTTAAACTAGTAAAATATCACACTGATCTTCAAACGTGTGTACAAATATAATGCTAATGCCAGAACTGCAGGTGAACGTACTGCAAAAACATTTTTAAAGGCTTTTCAGGATTTGCTTTAGAAATAAAGACCCTGAGGTTCAGATTCAGAAAGTGCAGTCTGAGTTTTCAGACTGGACATGTCCGGACATGTCCAGTCTGAGTGGGAGGGATAATGAGTGTGGTCCTTGTCACAGTGGGGACAGATGAACCTGCAGCAACAGTTATAAAAACACTTGTCACCTTCTTCCGGTTCAGATGTGATTGATTTATGGTTTTGTTTCAGGGGGATAGACCAGATAGGAGTGCACATCTGGCCTGCTAAAGATAAACGTTATCTGTTGATGCATGCTATACTGTTTTGTGCATATTTATCATGTTGTGTGCATTCAGTTTATAAGATATGTTTTTATGCATTTTTAGCATCTACTTGTAGACACAAGGAGAAAATGAGCTTTTAAGCTACAGTGGGATGGTGATGATGATCTGTCAGTAGGTCCACCATTTTGTATTTTGACATTCATGGTTCCATGTTGGTGATCCTCTGAAAACTTTGGTTTATGACCAAATACCTGCAAAACTAATGGCCTTACCATCGGCCTCAGCAGTGTTTAAATTTGCTAAATTAAGCTCTTAAACATGGTAAACATTATTAACATCACTGTGTCAGCATGTCATTGTGAGCCAGTGAACATGCTGATGTTAGCATGTGAAATGGTGTGAAGCGTGTTTCACACGTGGTGATATATTGGAGCAAGTTTGACTCCTGAGCGTTTCTAATCTGGCTGGTTAGACTGACATCTGGGGAGTCCCCTGGCAGGTGACCACATTCCCTCATTTAATGTTTCCAGGCTGAAGCTTCGTAAAGTTGTTAGCGTCTGGTGCTGGCACTGAATCTGGACACGAAGCTGTTCTTTACCTGTACGCCGTCGTTTTTGTAGTGCAGGTAGTCCCTGCAGGCTTTCAGGATGATGGACCCGTCTGTGTGATTGTGGACCAGTTGAGTAAAATTGCCGGTGGAAGAATCTGCAATGTTGGTTTTCTGGAAAACAAACGCAGACAGACTGTTTCATTAAGAAGATTTACTCATGAAGCACTTGTGAAGTTAATCGATTTGTTCTTATAACTAAAAGTCATTCTCTGATTGGGTGGGTTTTGCCAGAGATCCCGATCATCACATTTCAGCACATCGCTTTTAAAACAAGCGCGAATTAGCAATAGACGCGACTGCTATCCACCTTATTCCTAGCCCCCATGATACCTTGCGTGAATTATGGGCTCGACTTCCGGCGCATCCTGTCATCCTGAACCGGCGTTTTCCACGGTAACGGTTCACTAATCCTCTTTCTTAGAGCGATTGGGAAATAAAACACGTGGGAACGCCACCTGTTACAGGCAGCATAATGCGATCATACCTCTGCCTTCTACTATCGAGGGACGGGAGGGCGACCTGAAGAAGGGGCCTCAGATCACGTACACTAACAGATTTAGCTACTTTATTGACTCCGCTGCTACAGACGGTGAAGCGATGACCAATCGGAAAAGCTCGGAGGCGTATCAGCACTTCTACAGTAGTAATGTAGGTTTTTCAGCCACATTGTTCTGGATGCCTCGTCTGTAGGTAGGCGATGGAAACTGTACCGTTGGTTCCAGGAACAGCTTTTTGTTCTGGGTGCATGTTCAACACAAATGTAGCTTAGTCTGGTTGTTAGTACAGCTGTGAACAGGTAGGCTGCCAGAGCTCAGCAACGACATTCTGGAAAATGCTAATTTAGTTAAATATCTGTTAAAAAGCAGAGCAGTATTTGCTCAGCTGAAGTTACACCCTTAATCATTTTCACAGTTGAGCCCCGAGAATAAGGTGGATCTTTTTGCAATAGGCCACTCCCATTACCACGCCCCCTTCTAGCCAATCGGCATGAACACACACACACACACACACACACACACTTGACCTCCATGCCAAATTTCAGCCTCCTAGAGTGAAAACAAAGGGTGGGGAAATGTTTGTGTACTGACAGAGTGAGCTATAGAGCCGCTGGTCGCAGCTAAGAAGAAGAAGAAGAAGAAATGGAGTTTTAGGGATTTTCCAGTGCCATTAATTTCAGAGAAGACACTTGGCACATGAGAAGTAAGAGACTGAAACTTACTTGACTTATTATATTAGTGCTGCATCACACCATCACAGGCACTGTCCCACCTCCACCTCCACTTATCAGCAACACCCCTTACAGCAGCGTTAGCATGCCAACACACTAAACTACGATGTGTTAGCAATTAGCTCAGCCTCACAGAGCTGCTAGCATGGCTGTGGACAGAATAAATAGAGATGAAGGATCTGAGATCTCCTCAGTCTTATATGAAGGACAAACAGACTTTCTTTCGTCTTTTTAAAGACTTTTAATGTAAGAGGCAGGTACAGAATGATAACTACACCTTACTTCAGTCTCCAGAAATTTTAAAGAGTTTTGCTGTAATGTTTTTAACCGTTGTGTTTGCTGCTGCAGTGAGTGGAGGAGCTGTGAATGTGAGCTCACCTGTAATCTCTGTTTCCTTTACCGGAGATATCAGTGCCACAGACGTGTCATAAAGTGACTGAAACTATCACTTCTACTCAC
The DNA here is from genome assembly GCA_005408345.1 of Macquaria australasica. Lineage (NCBI taxonomy): Eukaryota > Metazoa > Chordata > Actinopteri > Centrarchiformes > Percichthyidae > Macquaria > Macquaria australasica. Next base: position 30,303 of record SEMN01001416.1, on the reverse strand, counting down.
ATTGTGGTTCATCAGCAGACGAGTCAGATCACTGATCTGATCTGATCTGATGCTCCTATTTACCGTAAATGTTATTGAAATAACCAGATTTTGATCGTCTTTATTTCAGACACATGATCGGTCATAATGATCGTCTGATCTGACCCAGTGACCATCTGGAAAAGCAAAAACATCTTGTAGTCTGATCTCGTCTTATTGAAGATCCTGGCTAATAAACCCATTAGGGGCTGAGTGTGTGCAGGACTTACGTTCTCGTCCTCCCAGTCTGTCGAATAGCTGTGTGAACTGGGGGGTCGGGACAGCCGGTACATGAATAAACCACCAGGTAGTTTTGTGACACCGCAGGTTAGATTTGCTGCAGCAGAAGCAAACACCAGCTGAACTGCAGGACCTGGAAATGAATGAAACAACACGGTCAAGTCACTCAATCTGAAACCAAACGTGAAGTCAGGCAGACACAGAAACACACTGGTTATTTCATCACTTACAGTGAAGGTCGTTTATTGTTGTCAGCCTCAGCTGTACTTTGTGAGACTCAAGAGACTCAAGAGAACTTTATTGTCAACCCATCCATATACACTGTACACTGTAGGGATTCAATTCAGTTTCTCTCTCGTTTTATTTGTCAGAGGTCAAGTCCACAGGGTCAAGACATGAACATGGAGGGATGTGGACTATCCAGGAGACGAGAGACACAAAAGACAGATGAGATTTAAACTTGGAAGTCTGATGTTGTGAATTCTGAGTGATTTCAAGAGAGAAGGAGTCTGCAGCGAAGCAGGAAATGGTCTAAACTGAAGAGATGAAAGGAAGTGAGTGGGAGGTATGTCAGTCGGTGTGTTTGTAAGGAGAGGAGTCAAGTTGCTGTTTCATTAAACTCTTTAAGATCAGCTCACAACCTGCACGTACAGTAAGAATGAAGACCAAATGTAAACAGAGCTCGCTTTATCTCCAGTGTAGTGGAGATAAGAGTTTTAGTCAGTACTGAAATAAGCTTTGGTTTCTCAAAGATAAACTCAGACTGTGGAGTTCACATCAGTTCATCACAGAGCCGTCTCGCTCTTGAAGCAGGAATAATTCATTAAATCAAATTAAATAAAAGGGCATTCCTGCCATTTTGTTTTCATATTTCCATGAAGTTGGTGGACAGATTGTTTTTTTAAATAGTCAAAAGTAGTAAGAAAATGTTCTGTTTAAGTGGATCCATGAAAAAGCTCCTGCTGTTAACACAACTGTAGAGAGTATTTTAAGCTAGTTATTAAATCAACATATAATAACTTTTAAGATGTTATTTTTGTAAAAAATGATTGTAAGACGTGTGAAGACTTTTGAAGGAGCTGCAGATCAAGTTTCCATGAGAGGCGACATATTTCTGTTGCCGTTTGATTCGTTTCTGTAAATTCAGCCCAGCAGGTTCGTCTGCACGTCAGGAGAAAGGAATGTAAGGAACACGGCAGCAGTCCCGGTCCAGGCCGTGTGGAAATGAAAAACGAAACCTGCCCCGCCTCAGGAAACAAACAACTGCCTGTTTGTCCCAAATTGTTTTGGCCCAGGTGTGTTTTAGACAAAGGTGAACAAAACATGTGAGATTTAAAACGTGTATAAGCTCAGTCTATTCAAGGATGGTGATACTCTGAAAAGACCCAAACCAACAATGAATGTAACCTACTAACAAGGGACACAAACAGAGGTCTCCTGGGTGAAAGTCCAGCGTTTGACCCACCCACCCCGACCTCCTCGCTACGCAGACTTTAACACTCTTTATACTACGCCACCTGACTTCCTGCTACTGACTTTGGCGTCATGGGGCCCCCGTGCCAGAGCCTCTGTTTGAAGCGACTGACATTTCTTGATGGAAAGTCAATCAAATGACTACAAAGACACGCAAAAACGACCACAGAGAGACTCAAAAAAGATTCTTTCAGTCTGGGTGTCTTGCTCCTACATCGCAGAGGTGGGGGGGGGGCGTCTGCACAGGAGATTTGTTGACAGTACACTATAGAATAACACCAGGCTGATCCCTTAAGTAACCTACAACACCTGGTGATTGTATAATATAAGACCTGCCGCCTCTGATAAACACTGTTTGCTTTGCACTTTGATTCCACTTTAACATGACGATGATTTATTTACTCGTGGTGACGTGTTCACTCAGTTTCATGATTACTGTGCATGTCTAGAGGAAGAGATTACCTCAGAGGGCGTGTCGAAATGAAAAAGGGAACCTAGCTTTCACCTGCAGCCCCCACAACACTCACTGTACAGCTGACTGGCTGCTCAGGAGTGGTTTCCCTTTTCACTTTGTCACCACCAGCTTGATTACACGCTGCTGTGAACCAGAGAGCTGAGTAACGTGACCACATAGCATCACTTCACAACACAGTTCATTGAAGTTAACTCACCATTCAACCATTGTGTAACACTGATGTAAGTGCTGCTGAAAATACTGAAAACATGACGCGCTCTTTCAACCAATAACATACTGCTTCTATTAGCTAAAACTGAGCCCGGATAAAGAGACATGATCGCTGCACACTGCAAGTATTTCGTTTTTTTTACAGTTCCCATAATGCTTTGGGAGATGTGCACAGGAAGTATGTTGCCATGGCGTCAGTGAGATACACTGTGGGCTACAACCAAGGAAGCCCGTACGAACACTTAAACAGCCCTTTTTTAAATCATGATGTCCTAAAAGTTGTAAAATTCACTAACAGCAGAATCCAGAGTTAAAGAGTCTCTGTGGTTCATGTGAGTGAGCCTGAGACGGAGCGGCTGGGAGGTTAAAGGTCAAAGGAAACACTAGTGCACTTGCTCTACGGGCCCTACAATGAGGAAGCTGTGTGGAAGTCTGACTTTTTTGGCTTCATGCGCCGCTGAGCAGCTTTCATAGTAATGAAAGGGGCCCCGGCTCCGACGCTGGATCCACTTCTCTTTATACGTCCATGGCTACAACTTGAGCCTGTCTGTTTAGCTCACATTTGTTCACATTTTGGCAACTTGGCTCCATTAAGAGTACGCCGAATGAGCTGTTAGCACTTCCTGTTTGCAGCGTATCCACGGATGTACAGACACCTGTCACTGGATCACTGTGACACTGAAGAAAAGTTAAAAACAGGAGGATTCTCAGGCAAGTTCTGCAGTTATAAGGAGTGTCTTTTTTCTATGATCCCTAAGCAGCTTTTTGGACGTTTATTTAATGATATCCTCAGAAAGTGTAAGTCACACTGAATGTAAAAAAATGTGTGTGTCATGTCTGTGGGTTCAGATATGACTGAGTTATGCCTTGATGCTAAACTCAGAGCTACAACCAATAACCAAACAATAACTAACTTCCTGTTTGAGCATCACAACGCCGACATGCTCATGTCCCTTTCACCGCACACTGATACCTCGTCATCTTCACAATAGGGTTATGTGACACAATAACAACTTACTCATGAGAGAAAGCAAAAATGTTGATGTAATCAGTTGATGTACACATGTAAACACAAACCATTGTCTGTTTGTAGCTCCCGTAGAGCTGAAATGTTCATCTGACAGCGACACTCTGACGTCTCACAAAAGGAAAATCCCCAAATCAAACACCAGCACCCTGAGACGGACAGCAGGTCACATGGCAGGCTGTGTTAAGACTGTCGTCTCCAAACACTCAGTTGAAGCTCTGACTGTCAGCTTTAATTTGATGGTTTTTACATCCTCTTCAGATGAACAGTGGTGGTTTTAGTACTTACGTCCCCCATTTTTAAGGGACCAAAAATGTATGAGACAAGTGAAAAAATGAATAAAATGATCATGATAACGGACTCTCACCCACAGATACAAGAAGACAAGTTATTGTCTGGTCCTTGTCTGTCAGGCGAAACCCTCACTTTAAACATGATTCAATTCAATTCAGTTTTATTTATATAGCGCCATATCATAACAAAGTTATCTCAGGGCACTTTTTCGAATAGAGCAAGTCTAGACCGACTCTTTATATTTACAGAGACCCAACAGTTCCCACCATGAGCAAGCACTATGCGACAGTGGCAAGGAAAAACTCCCTTTTAACAGGTAGAAACCTCGAGCAGAACCAGGCTCAAGGTGGGCGGTCATCTGCCTCGACCGGTTGGGTTGAAGGGGGAGGGGGGAGCGGGAGAGAGAGAGCAGGAGGAAAGAGAACATACAGCAGCTCAATACAGCATAGATATGGTAATGGCATTGATGTTAACACCAACAGAAACAACACTAAGAGCAACATTATAATAGCAATACTAATAACAGCAACAACAGCAATAGCATCAGCGGGTGCAGAGCAGGAGCACGGGGGCAGCAGGTGGCAGCAACCACAGACCCAGACCTCCACAGCTCCAGAGGCAGAAACACCTGCAGAAAGCAACAGAAGGGGAGGGAGAGAGAGAGAGGAGAGAAAGCACACAACTACGGGAAGAAGTTGAATTAATAACAAGCATTGATGGGATATGAGGGCGTACAGATGGAGAGGAAGAGGAGGAGAAAGGAGCTCAGTGCATCATAGGAAGTCCCCCGGCAGTCTAGGCCTATAGCAGCATAACTAAGGGGGGGCTCAGGGGTCACCTGAGTCAGCCCTACTATAAGCTTTATCAAAGAGGAAAGTCTTAAGCCTACTCTTAAATGTGAGGAGGTTGTCCGCCTCCCGTACACAAACTGGGATCTGGTTCCACAGGAGAGGAGCTTGATAGCTGAAGGCTCTGGCTCCCATTCTACTTTTAGAGACTCTAGGAACCACAAGGAACCCTGCATTCTGGGAGCGCAGTGCTCTAGTGGGGTAATAGGGTACTATGAGCTCTTTAAGATATGATGGTGCCTGACCATTTAGGGCTTTGAAGGTGAGGAGAAGGATTTTAAATTCTATTCTGGATTTTACAGGGAGCCAGTGTAGAGAAGCTAATATTGGAGAAATATGATCTCTTTTTCTGGTTCTTGTCAGTAAACGTGCCGCAGCATTCTGAATCAGCTGGAGAGTCTTAAGGGATTTATTGGGGCAGCCTGATAATAGAGAGTTGCAATAGTCCAGCCTAGACGTAACAAATGCATGGACTAGTTTTTCTGCATCTTTTTGAGACAGGATGTGCCTGATTTTTGCAATGTTACGTAAATGAAAAAAGGCAGTTCTTGAAGTTTGTTTTATTTGGGAGTTAAAGGACATATCCTGATCAAAGATAACTCCAAGATTCCTTACGGTTTCGCTGGAGGCCAGGGCAATGCCATCTAGAGAAACTATATCTTTAGATAATGTGTTTCGAAGGTGTTCGGGGCCAAGTACAATAACTTCGGTTTTGTCTGAGTTTAACATCAGAAAATTGCAGGTCATCCAGGTTTTTATGTCCTTAAGGCATGCTTGAAGTTTAGCTAATTGATTGGTTTCATCTGGCTTGATCGATAAATATAATTGGGTATCATCTGCATAACAATGAAAATTTATGGAGTGCTTCCTAATAATATTGCCTAAAGGAAGCATATATAAGGTAAATAGAATTGGTCCAAGCACAGAACCTTGTGGAACTCCGTGACTAACTTTGGCGTGCATAGAGGATTCATCATTAACGTGTACAAACTGATATCGATCTGATAAATAGGATTTAAACCAGCTTAGTGCAGTACCTTTAATGCCAAATAAATGTTCTAGTCTCTGTAATAGAATGTGATGGTCAATGGTATCGAATGCAGCACTAAGATCTAGTAAGACAAGTACAGAGACAAGTCCTTTGTCTGATGCAATTAGAAGGTCATTTGTAACTTTCACCAGTGCTGTCTCTGTGCTATGATGCACTCTAAATCCTGACTGAAAATCCTCAAACAGTTTGTTGTTGTGTAGAAAGTCACACAACTGATTGGCGACTGCTTTCTCAAGGATCTTAGAGAGAAAAGGAGGGTTAGATATAGGTCTATAATTTGACAAAATCCCTGGATCAAGAGTGGGCTTTTTAAGAAGAGGCTTAATTACAGCTACTTTAAAGGACTGTGGCACATAGCCTTTAAATAAGGACAGATTGATCATATCTAGTACATAAGTGCTAACTAAGGGTACTTACGTCCCCCATTTTTAAGGGACCAAAAATGTATGAGACAAGTGAAAAAATGAATAAAATGATCATGATAACGGACTCTCACCCACAGATACAAGAAGACAAGTTATTGTCTGGTCCTTGTCTGTCAGGCGAAACCCTCACTTTAAACATGATGGGACACCTGATCTGATTCCCTGATATCAATACTTTTTTAATTAAAAGCAGCTAATGCACCGTACTATCATGTAGGGGAGAAACATTATACTTCATACACTTTCATTACCACTAACTGATTAGACAAACATCATATTCTTAATTTCAAGATGTTGTAAGAGCCAGTTAAGCACATATTTGGATTGGGTAAATTCTTTATGTTGCTATCACATGTTCTCAGCTGTAGTGTGCATGGGTGAAAAGGTTTAAGGACATTGTGAAGCCGGCAGGATGCAGATGATTTTGACCGTGTGGGAACATGTAATAGTTAGTGTCTTATAAGTATAAATAGACTAAAACATCAACCCGACACCCGTACAGCAGCACTAGTTGGAGTTGCTGATGAAGTTGCACATTTGAATGCAGCTAAAGGTGACGTTGTGGCTTCTGTGGCTCTTCCGGCTAAATGTGCTCTGAGACCAACACACACTCAGAGGTTTGAGAGCATAATGTCTCGCCTAGAACTTGACAACGTTTGCTGCGACTATACATGGATCTGATAAGAAGGTTTACAAGATTTGGGGGCCCTTTGTGACATTTTCAGAGCTCCAGGTATAAGTATGTAGTGTTGTCACTGACCTCTCACACTTAACTCCTTCTAAGACTCAAGATTTAGTATTATTATGATTCTTTACTGGTTTACTTATTGTAATTGCTCACATTTGCTCTTATGTTCACTGCATCTGTGGTTTGTTTGAGCAGCTGGGCGGGCGGGCAGGAGGGGAAGTTTCAAGGTTTGAAAATGTGACCGCTGACATAATTTACATTGTACGTCATGTTGGTAACGGACCAGGCTGAGATTTTCTTTTCAGATAAACCCTCAGTCAGCATGCTCCTGCCTCCTGGGCGTGTGAGTAAGAAAAGAGTCAAAACTAAGATAAACTGCAAATGGAGGTATCGGTGCACACACCCAATGTGATCATCAACTTGGAAATTCTTGTGGTTCCCAGAGTTTCCCCTTAAAGCTGAGCCTCACTGTCATTGTCATTTCTTAGACTATGCAGTGTTACCCGCCTCCACCTGGTCCTGGTCCTGGAGCCTGATGGAAAGCCCCGGAACCAGCTGCCACTCCTCAGCCTTTTCTAGGAATATCTCAGAGAGCAATTTCCAGTAATCTCTGATACAGTTTTACACTGTTTCATGTAACATTGACCTGTTTCACCACATACTTCTATTACAATGTGATAAGCATGTAATAAACTTCCACAAACATATTACTACATCATGCTACTAAACTAGAATATTGAGACTTAAAATAACGATGTAAAGCGGTCACAAACTAATCACAAAGCATCTTTATGTGCAAATTAAATGTTCACCCCTGCAGTAACTGACAGCATGTTTATAGATGTTCTGCTGGGGTTGAACAACTCACTGCTGCAGGTGGAAAAACCCCACCAGGCATCGGGCTCAAGACCTGCGTGAGGGAGGGTGGAGGGGTTCATTCTAGGACATTTCATGTGTGTGGAGAAGACGTCGCAGGTATCTGTCATGTGATTTTATTCATGCAACTAAATTAGCTTTGTTTCTGACCGACACGCAGCCATCATCCTACAGTCTAAAGGAACCACATGAACTCATAACAGAGTTTGGTTTAGTTCTGAAATCTGAATGCGTAAAAACGCAGTTTGTCAATAAACCCACCGACTGTCAGAAGGACACACCCAGTTCTGTGTACCGGGGGGGGGGTCGTCACATGCCAAGCCCTGAACATCACACCAAGATCAGACCGCCTGGATCCAGTGCTGCCCAGACTATCAGGGCAACCCTCCTCTTACATCTCCACCTGAAGCAGATGGAGGATTCAGTCTGACCGGATATAGGATTAAAAAGGCGCTGCGTTAAAACAGGGTTAATTCATCATAAAGAATCACGCTGATAACACATCTGTACCGACTTCGCCTTATTCTTACAACCTAGGTAAGAAAAGAGATCCCTTCGGGTGCTGCTCAGGCGGAAAGTCCCGCATCCAGACCGCCTGGATCCAGTCGGGGAATGTTCCTCCGTGCGCTCCGTGCCGCCTGTTGAAGCTGCTCTTTTGATTTCTGACTGTCCGACACAACTTTTAACATCCCTACAGTGTTAAAGCACAGCTGCCTTCAAGCCTCTTGGCAATATATGAATAATCCAAAACCGAGAAGGTGTTTTGGCCTGTTTTGGAAATCTGTGTGCGCAAAGAAAAAAAAAACACCTGCGGCGGTTACCGTCAAACTTACCGATCCGAAGAAATAATATCCAAAAGATGCGTCGAATCACGGTCGGGTCCATCGTGTCTCATGTACAGACTGATGAAGAAAGCAGTGAAGGAGTCTTTCCGATGACAGAGTTATTGATTACGATGTTTATCGGGGCGCTTGGAGCTGTGGCAGCGGCGGAGGACAGGCTCTAATGATTCATATTTCCGCTTCAGTGGCAAACATAAAGACGCCGGGAGACTCCTCCTCTGCCCGGTGTAATATCCACTGAAGGGTCGGTTGTCCTGACTCCACCTTCTGTCATCCTGTCACCTTTCAGTTACACCTTATGCATAATTAATTAGATGAGCGTTTACAGTCCGGAAAGGGAAAAGATGGAAGGAAAGGGAAACTTATCTTTGTAACGATTTAATAGTTCAGCGTAATTACATGAAAATAATTCACGTTTTTGGAATAGCGGAAATATTTTGGGAGGCGTACTTCCTCTAAAGCGTCATCGTGATGACATTTGCACAGCTGGATCAGCTGTCAGTGGGCTCCAGCTGATCTGAGGGTCTTTTGTCTTCACTGACTTCACAGAAAATGTGATGAAAGTCTGAGGGATTTAAAGGCGTCAGAGGCTTTAGTGATGAACATGCGATCAGAATTAAATAATGAATGAAAATGTAATTAGTTACTTCAAGCAAGAAATAAATACATAGTACAGTTTTCAAACACCAGTGTCTTTTGATGACATCAAGTGAAACTGCGCACAACCGCAGGAAAGCAGCTCACACATCATGATTTGCCAATGCACGTTTTTATTTTTAGAATGTGGGTGGAAAATGATGGTTCAGGAAACAACAGTAACGTTGGTTGGCTGGCTAACAACACACCAAACTAACTGTAAGCCAGTTATCGTTCAGTGAATGAGTTCATTGCTGTTAGCTGCCTCTACGTTTGAACTTTCGACTCAGGAGTTTGTACTATTATTGGTCATTTGTAAATATCAATAAATTAGTTTGTGAAACAGACAGCTTAAAGTTAAATTCATTATTTCCATTAACTTAAAATCTTTGTTTCATTTGATGTCCCTGCTGACCACACCAAAGGCCAAGTGGCTCCTGAAATGATGAAATTCCAGTCCCGGTATAAACCCAGTCCAGTACTTCTATGGAGCACTACCAGTGTGTCAGTGTAGTTGGTATTAATGTGATTGAACATAACCTTATTGGGGAACACAGTGTAAGCTAAATAATAATAATAATAAAACTACATTTTGCCACTCGACAAGATGCAGCCACAAGATTAGTTAATAATGCAGCACCAGACTAAGCTGATAATGTGCTTTAATTGTGCAAATTCTCAAACAGTTTGCAATGAATCAATCAACAACCTGGGTCTTTAGTGGGAATGTAATGTAATGCCACTTGGACAGAATATGTCTCCACCTGTCTGATTCCACCTCTACATGTCGTATCTGATCCCTGCTGCCACAAATATCTGCATGCCTGATGGTGAATGACTGTATTGGAGCCTGGAGTCCTGCAGAGTCACACCACCACCTTCTGGACTCCAGCTGGAATTACATAAAGAGTCTGCTGTTAACATGTAAGTAATTCTGAGGTCAGGATACATGAACCACAGGGCTTGTTTATCCTGGTTTGGGCTCCTTATTTCCAGTGAAGGGAAATCTTAATGATCCAGCATGCACTGATATTTCAGACAAGTGTTCTTCCATCTTTATTGAAATAAAGTTTGTGTTTGTCTCTTTCCTGTTTCAACATGACGATGTCACCGTGCACAAAGCAGCTCCATAAAGAAATAGTTTTCCCAGTTTGGCGTGGAAGAACTGGACTGGCCTGCACAGAGTCCAGACCTCCAACCCCATCCACCACCTTAGGGATGAACCGGAACAGCGACTGTGAGCCAGACCTGATCACCAACATCAGTGCTGGCTATTAGAGCAGCACGTTAATGAACAGGGTTTGGAATGAGATGATCAACTATCACATATGTAGAGAATGTCCAGGTGTCCACATACTTTCGGCCATGTAGTGTATGAATATAAGCACACAATATATATGATGTTTAATAGTAATCTTTCTGTAGTTTTCATTGCTTGATTGTCACAGTATGTGTGTTTTAACCATAATAATAATCAGACTGAAATATCTCTATCGGATGGATGAAATGTTGTGCAGACATTCATGGTCCCCAGAGGAAGACTTTATTGATTCTGGTGATCTTGGTCTTTTAGCACAGCCTCAGTGTGTCGCCCTGCATTTCACTGCACATGTTGTTTGAGCATGTGACAAATAAAACCACTGAATCTTAAAATCCTCACATTTCAGGAACTTGAAGCAGAAAACAGCTTCACATCACATCTGTAGTGTTGTGATGCTGCAACATTAAAATGAATGAAGCTGTGGTGGAGAAGCTGCCTCACAGGTGAGTGTACTGAATGTGAAATGAGGCTGCAGAGAGCAGAAAACACACCTGTGTGTGTGTGTGTGTGTTTATAGCCTATGTTTGTTGTATGCACAAACAAGCAGATTTTTCCTTTTTTTTCAGGATGTCTCTGTTATTGATGCTGAAGCAACTACACGCCTCACTGCCTCAGTTATGAGTCATAGCAAGCAAATGACTGCCGCTCCTGCCGCTGCGCGTCTGCACAACTCTGCCGTGTGATAGGGCGGAGAGCTGCCTGCAAACAGCCTGAAGGGGAAGAAATAAAACGCTGTTCATTCACAGAGAAGCCGGCGGTGGTTATTTTTGAGGGAAGGAGGTGACAGGCAGCAGACGCCTTTACAAATATTCCCAAATCGCTTCGCTCCACCTTGAATTAACGCAGGATGTCAGGCTGTGCGTAAAGCAGCTGCGCGCGGCACCGCGGAAAAGAGACGTTTTACAGGCAGTTTCACCTTATTTCTGGAGAGAAAAATCCACTCTGCTCTCTGCAAACGACGCAGCCGGTGCTCCTGATTTTCTGAACAGACCTTCGGTGCATCAGATCGGACGCGTTGTTGTTGCTGTTGAGGATAAATTTGGGGTTTTATTATTGATTTTTTGGGAGCCCAGACACCGAGCGAGAGAGCGAGCGAGCGAGCTGTCTCCATCAGGTGCAGAGCAGAGAGAGAGAGAGCATCAGATCCGCCCAGCAGAGGTAAGAGACACAAAACACGGATAACCGGCGGTGACACTGGTTTAATGAACACACACACACACACACACACACACACACACACACAAACAGGCCTGATGATGCTGACTGACATGAATCCAGAAAGGTCGATCACACCTGAGCCGGTGCGCCAATGGAGCCAATATATTCCTGTAATCATCTTAAATTTAGGGTCTGTTTCATTATAAGGGGCTTTATATATTCTAATCTCCTCTTATATACCCAATAATACCCCTTATCATGTATCTATAGGAACGGTTAGTGTAAATATGGTGATTAACATCGATCTTAATCTATTAGCTCAATTACAGGTTGTATTCTGAATTGATTATATGGACCCGTTTGTGCTTTACAGAAGACATATTTCGGCCATAAAACCCAATAAAACGCAATGTTCCTATAATATCCCATAATAATCTCGCAGGTGCAGCGTGTCTGTTGGCCTCACGAGTCGTTAATCTGCTGTAGTATGTCCATAATATTTCATCTCCCTACAGGAATGTATAAAGTCTCCCTATGGTGCTGCATGGTGGCCCTGATGTACTGGATGTCTTGTGTACAATGCCAATAATAACTAATAATAACTGTATATGTTCTCACAGTGTGTCCTTTAAAGCCTAATACTGCATCTCTATATTAGGCTGCTCATGCAGTGTTCCTGCTGTATGGGGCTTTTTTGATATGTGTTAGTCTGATAGCGTTGTGGTTTCATGTAATGTTATTAGTACACTCTCTTCAGTGTTCACGCTGGCTGCATCTTCTCTATAACACCTTCTATCACATCTCTACAGGCTTGTGTAGTTTTCTAGTTCTGCTCCATAGTGCGTCTGAAGTGGCCTTATTGTGGTTATTATGGTGCTTTTTGCTGATGCTGTGGGATAATTCAATATGAGCATTTCTCTCTCTGCACATGTCTGTTGTCTGAATTAAAGATTTTGAGCAACAACACAAAGAGGCTGCAGCCATGCTAGCAGCTCTGTGAGGCTCAAACAGGCCTGATGTTCAGCACCTTAGCTTAGCCTGTTAGCATGCTAACATTAGCTGGTTAGCAGTGAACAGAGAGCAGCTGAGGCTGATGGGAACGTCTGTAGTTCTGCAGGTGTTTGGACACGTTAACATGTTGACCTGATGGTGGCGCTAGAGGAAGAGTCAGAGGATCAGCAGAGTTCTCACAGTTCATCCTGAGGGGAGCATGAACGATGAGCCACATTTTATCACAATCCATCCCATAATAGTTGTTCTGGTGGACCGACAGACATTAATCCCTGACTTGGCCTGAATTTAATATTTAGATCAGAATTTGACGGATTTATTTCGAGCAACTCGAACATAGTTGTCTGTCTGAATTTGTGAACCCAAAAAATAAGTAAGATGATATTTCAGTGGTATTTAAATTTCAGCATTTAGGGATTCAGTTGCTCACAGGGTGTAAATCGAACCGCAACTTCGGAAAGCCAATTTCAAATATGAAATCTTCACAATCTTTACAAAGATGAGTTTTTAAAAGAATCACTTGAGACCTTTTTTTTGTCCAGATGTTCCTGAAGTGTTTTGACAGAAACACAGCCCTGATATGCTTGTAAGCTAAGTCGTCACGGCTAACATTTTAGCAAACAGTTGCCTGTTTCCACCTCCAGCAGTCACAGAGCAACAAGATCCTTCATGTGGACTCGTGTTTGTGTCTCCTGATGAATCTCAGTCCAGTCCTCCCTCTCTGTCAGCTCTGTGTCTGAGGGAAACATCTGGCTCTGTAGCTGCTAAATGCTCCTCTATGTTCACCAGCTGGTCTCTACCTGTGTCTGTGCTGGTTGCTGCTGAGCAGGTAGTGGACAGGTGAGTTTTTACAGCTTCTTCTCTGAAAACAGCTGCCGCTGCTGCTGCTGGAAACACTGAGACTGAACCAGACAGGAAATGTGACGTAAACAAAACCAAAACTAGGAGCTAAAAGAGGCTAAAAAGCTCCGTAGAGCTGCAGAGATGGTGGTAATTCTCTGTGGATTCACAGTGAAACAGTCACATTGCATAGTGTCATTTGCGTCAGTGTCAATTTGAAACATAATATGGAACTTTTACTTTTTCTAGCATTCACACTCAATCAACAGCGCACTCAAAAATCTGGTGATTTAAGCCGACAAGCTGCCATTTCAGTCAGTATACTCCATTTTGACATTTTCCATTGTGTTAAAAAACATAAGATTAGTCTGACTGGGACACTGGCTCTGTCTCTGTCTCATAAACAATAGAAAACATGACAGGTCTTGAATAGAAAGCAGAAGCAGAGTGACAGATGCTGCAGCAGACTTTATTCAATTTGAGTGCACAAACTGACTGTATTAAATCAACAAAATCTCAAAAAACGAAACACAAGTCTGATAAAAATCCAGAGATTAGAAATGTCAGAACCATGACTTCAGATGTATTTCGTAGCCATTTCTTTCTCCAGTCATTTCAGTCTCCACTGACACAGCCATCGACGCTAGATTGAACCCAGCAGGATCTTCAGCTCTGACTCATCTGCTGCTCACATTCATTCAGCCTTCACACACTAACCCATCACACCGACCTCTACCTGCCTACAAGGTCGACCAGAGAGGCAGCTCAGGCTTTTATTTGACTTGACAGGTGAAGTCTAGCAGGAAATGTTTGTTTGCACTGTGTCTTTGTTTAACGCACTGTGGGTTTGTTGGCTCTTTGTGCTGAATCACATTTGGCTGCAGCCTCGTCGTCGCAGTCGGGTGAAAACTTCTAAAATGTCAGCTTTCCAGGAACAAAGAGGAGCAGCTTCGTGCAGTTTTGACTCATCCGACATGTTTCGAAATAGTTTCATCACAGCAGGAGGTCGGAGGTTTTTCTCAGGGGAACATGTAATCTGAAGTGAAAAGAGAAAACCTGTTGAACTGTTAGCTGCCTTTGACACGAGAGTCATTAAAAAGCTGAATTCAAAGCACAGGTTTTGTTGGTTGTTTTCTGACAGCTGAAAAATGTTACATGTGAAAATGCAGTATTTGTTTATCATGTGAACAGTTTATTTCACGCACAAAGAGACATGAGACATGTCATTTTCTTATGTTGAATGGGAAATGTACCCTGTGGCATATAAATCATCATTGTTGTTAACATTTTGGGATTTTGGGGGGCACAGTGAATCTGCAGGTTCTTTAATCAGACAAAATAAATGAATAAAAGAACAATGCTGTTTTCTGCATTGTAATCACCCAGGAAATATAGACACAATAATGAAGTTTCTTCCGATAGTCCAACAAAAGAAGCTTGCTAAACATTTGAGATACGTCTGTATTTACATCTTTAACCACCAAACACCAAAAAATAAAATAGAAATGAACATCGAAAGACTTTAAGACTGAAACCTAGTTCTGCTCACCAAGAATCAATCAGTCCAGGTCTCAGGAACACCAGGAATACCTTCTCTGTCTTTTAAAAGACAGCAGGAGATGGTGAGTACTCCTTTGGCCCTGAGTAGTGGAGCTTCCCGCCAGAATCACTCCCCTGTTCACCCATTCACTACTTCCTTTATAATAAACACTCAGTAGTTTACTCCATAGTGAGCAGTTCATTTAAATTTCAGACGCTTATCATCATTTTGCGTCATTGCTGAGTGGTAGTGTGCATGTCATGGACTCTTTCTTGAGGGCTGTATATAGTGGATACATTACACACTCAAATAAAATGGGGCTATGTAGTAAATAGGGAGTGATTTCGGACACCGCCGTGGTTGGAGCAGCCTGTATGTGGCCTGAGAGGCGAAACTCAGGGCGACAGAGGTGCCACAATTGAGAGCACATACAGCTGAAGGCGACCTGTGTGAGCACATAGGGTTAGGGTTAGGGTGCTAGCTGCACGTCTGTCTGTCGGTCGGTCTGTCTGTCCGCCACGCTGGTCCAGACTGAGATACCTCAGCAGCTACTGGATGGATTGTCATGAAATTTGTACATTTTGTACCATTAGGTCAAAGTGTTAATTCAGCCAACACTTTATGAAAAACCTTCAAACATGGCCTTTAGTGCTAATTAGCAAATGTTAGCATGCTAACACACTAAACTAAGAACAATATATCTGCTAATTAAACATCAGCATGTTCGCATATTCATTGTGAGCATTTAGCTCAAAGCTGCTGGCTGGGCTGCAGACTCTCATCTTCACTCATCTTCAGCTTTAAAACTGTCAAAGTGGGGAGGATGAAGCGTGAGTTGGACTTGTCCTCCATGTCCCCAGTGGAAATTTGGGCCTTGTTTAGATGAATCTTCATGATACTGATTGTGTTTGTTCTCTCTAATCGAACCAAACCTTCAGATGGCGAAGGCAGACCAGCGTTTCGGCCAGCGGGACGGCTCCGACCAGAACTTTGACTACATGTTCAAGCTGCTGATCATCGGCAACAGCAGCGTCGGGAAAACGTCCTTCCTGTTCCGCTACGCCGACGACTCCTTCAGCAACTCTTTCGTCAGCACCGTGGGCATCGACTTCAAGGTGAAGACGGTGTATCGCAACGACAAGAGGATCAAGCTGCAGATCTGGGTGAGGATGGATTTATGTTTGTCTCATAGTTATGCAACTCTACACCTGCCAGTGATAATAAAATATCCATTTACTGTTCATGTTATAGAGTGTTTATCATGTCTGACATGAGATGTGTTGAATGCTAACAAATAATTATTTTATCTTAGACAGACGAGGAGGTGCTCCAGTCCTGCAGCAGATACCTTCAGATACTCAGATTATCTCAAGCAAAATGAATGTAAATAAAGAGGTGTATCCTAAATAATGGCGACCACTACCCAGAATGCAATGCACCATGACGTGGTTGCCTATGCTCTATAGACAGAAAACCACAGGAACCTGTTTCCGGTTTGAAGAGACTCAAATCATCCAAGAGATAATACATTATAGAGCAGAAAGTTAACCTGAAAGTGACAGATGCTGTAGTGCGTAGTGTATGCTGACGAGTTCTGACACGCATCAACCCGCTATAACGCGTGTCAAGACGCTGCTGGTGTGCGGGCTTACATAGAAAACAAAGTGTACGGGTGTTTGATGTGCATCTGATGTTTGATGTGCTTTTGATGTGTATTACCCTTTTTGCCCATAACATATGGTAATATCATATTCTGTAACTTAACACTATGGTAATATAATATAATGGAACATATGTAATATATTCTACTTTAATGTACCATAACAAAACATATTGTAATATAATTATACAGTAACGTAACATTATTGTAATATAAAATACTGTAACATAACATGGAATATAAAATACTGTAACATATCATAACATATGGTAATATGATATACAGTAGTGTAATATACCATGTGGTAATATAAAACACTGTAACGTAACAAAACATAACATAATATTCTGTAATGTACTATAACATAGTATTGTAACATATGGTAATATGTTGACATATCGTGACATATATGGTAATGTTATATACTGAAATGTAATGTAACATAACATATAGTAATATAATATACTGTAACACACAGTAACACAACATATAATATAATATACTGTAACACACAGTGACACAACATATAATATAATATACTGTAACACAGTAACACAATAATATATAATACACTAACACACAGTAACACAAAGTTTAATATACTGTAACACAGTAACACAACACATCATGATATAATATACTGTAACACACAGTAACACAACATATAATATAATATACTGTAACACACAGTGACACAATAACATATAATATAACACACAGGAACATATCAGAGAGCAGAGTGATGCAGGGTAACATGATGTTCTGCTCTCAGTCAACAACAAGCTGCTGGGAGAAAAGAAAAGACAGCCACATAGACTTCTGGGCTACAGCTTGTATCATCGGTGGTGATGTTGTTGCCATGGCAGCAGCTCTTCACGCTCACTCACTCTCTCATCGACACACACACACACACACACATTTATGCACACGCACTAACAGTGCTGTCTTCAGTGGCAATTAAAGAGACCTCTTGGGGTGAAGAGGTTGAGACCCAGCAGGGGACAGAGCAGCCTGGAGGGGGGAGGGAGAGGGGTGAAAAGGTGTGTGTGTGTGTGTGTGTGTGTGTGTGTGGATGGGAGGATGGGCAACAGTGCCATAAGCAGAGCTAATCAGAGCCGACTGATTCAAAGTGAAAGCACAGTGATGAGTAAAAATAGACACAATGCACACACATAAACAAGGACGTAAACGTATGTTAGAGCTGAATTAAGCAGACTTTGTGTTCGCTAAAACTGTATACTAACCTTAGCATTTCAGCGTGCCTTTAGCTTAACCATAGGCTTGCTATCAAAACCTGACGGGAGTTGTAGTTGTTGAACATTAAAGAAACAATCTCTGTTTTATTTTTGTCAAAATGATGAGGTGTTCGGATGTTAGTCCAATACAGCAGTAGATACTCTTTAATCTTATGATATGGACAGAAAACCACTGATTGGGCCAAATGGACAACCACCCCGGGGCCCCACAAGTCCCGGGTTCACTGCATGTCAACTGGCTGTGGTAATTTAATTAACTACAAATCTGTTAGGGAATTTGCACCAAACTTAAGTACAATATCAACAAATTCAGCATCTGGTGGAAAGACTGAAACCAGAAGAGTGGAGGCTGTTAGAGCAGCACATTAATGCCCATGGTGTCACAATCAAATGTTACACTGCCACATACTGTATGGCTGCAATGTTCAGCTGTCCGCATACTTTTGGCCATGTTGCTGAAGTGCAGTGATGTCTTCCTCTGTGGAAATCAAACACACATTTCTCTGCTTTCAACTAAACTGAGAGGAATCAGTCACTGCCTGAGGCTCTGCTTATCACCCTCCATGATTAATGTCTCTACTGTGCACACACACACACACACACACACACACACACACACACACACACACACACAATCACGCTCCACATCAAATCCCAATTAATTAATGCAATCACACACTCGTCATATCCCACAAGAAAAAGAAGGAGAAAACCAAGGATTGTTGAATGAGTGCAGAGGAAGCGAAGCACAAAAGAGCTAAATTTAGCAGAATGACTGCACCCAGACCAGCTGTAGTGGTATGAGGATGAAATGGTGGAGGCTGGCGGCTGAACGCTGTGGGAGTTGTTGTTGACGGGCGTGAAAGTCACGTTGAGGCTCAGCTGGTTTGTTGCAGTCGAGCAGCGATCTGCGGCGACGGCTGCGGATTGATGGGTGTTTCAGATAAGACGGTTAAGAGTCTCAGAGGAGACGAGCTGTGAGATTCAGGAGTGAGACGCTCACCTTCTGACAGACTGATTAGCTGCACAAAAGTCAAAGCCACGTGTCCCTTAAAGGTGCTACATGTTGCAATTTACAAGTTTACATATATTAATCGCTTTGTATTGTGTGAACGGATTGTAACGTAACTTAGAAAATGAGACCTTCCCCGACTTTCTCATTTGCCCGTGGACGGATTTCTAGGTGAAGGAGCCGGGCAGTGTGACGTTAGTGCCTCGCCTCCCTTCAGCTCCCAACACTAGCTAACGTTAGCTTAGAAATGGAGTTCGCTAACGCCAACAAATGACCGGTACCCACCCACACAAAGTCCACGTAGCTTGCAAGCTAACGTAGCAAAATACTGTCTTGAGTGGATAACGTCAGCTACTTCCTCCATCTCGTTTGCCAGGTCCATGCAGCATAGCTAAGTTACAGCTAGCTGGCTAACCTTAGCTTGCTTGCTAGCATTATCACTGGGAAACTACTATCTGAGTGCACACGTTAGTGGGCTAGCTTGCCAAATTACCTCACCAGCTAACGTGATCCGTGATACTAACTTATGTGTGATGACGAACGGTGTTGATTTTAGCCAACAATGAATGGCGTAACAGTAGAAAGCGAAGGTGTAAAACTGAGGATTGTTTTCTGCAAGCCAAGAGTGATGCACGGCGGCTAACTAGCTAACTGTAACCTAATCTAAGCTAAGGTTAGCCAGCTAACTTAGCTACGCGGCATGGATCTGGCGTTGGTTTCTTCGTAACTTCAGCTGATGAAGGAATTTGCAAACTAGATAGTATCATGGAGCCGACATTAGCATATTGCTGACATGATACCTCCTCTTCCCCAGTGAGATACAGATGAAGAATAAACCAGCACACACAGCGTCGTTAATATGAGTCTGCTTTTTCATTTTAACAGTGAAACGTGTTATTTTACCACCACATGATATGAAACTCCAACATTGTTATCACTGGTAGATATTACATTGTATTCAAATGTTCGTGCCCGGTACGGACGTACATGCCCATTTATTTTGGACACCTTGCACAACAGTGGATAGATTTTAGGTTATTTCACTCCAGCCCGTAGACAGCAACAGACAAAGCTCTGTCATCCCACGGCTACAGTCATAATCACAGCAGCAGTCTGCAGCCCTGGGAGGGCTGAAAGAGCTCTACAAATATGTGCAAGGTCCCATTCCTTTTCTCTTTGCTGGCTGTTCACCTGGCATTCGTCGTGACGAAAGAGGAAATCATTGTCATTGTAAAATCCTGTCTCAGTGTTATAAACCTCAGTGCAGTGTTTTGGTGTCTGAAAAACATTCAAATTCGTGAATCTGTTACTCAAACTGGACTTCCTGGATCGTATTTCACCATCTCACCAGCAACCCAAACACACCAACGCAGCCCTGCGCGTTATTTTTATTCCACAGATGAGACAAGTAACGGCAGCACCAGCAGTTGATATCTGCAGCCGTGATATATGCACTACGTACAGGCAGGGAAAGGGATGGATGCAGACTGCAGATGATGGCTGGTTAGTCTGGTTCACTGTTTTAGCAGAACGAGCAAAGACAGTCAGTGTTGTAGAGTCGACAAATGAAGAGACGACAGACTGATGATGGGTGATGAAGGGGTAAAAAGTTTTAAAGTGTAGATGGAGCTTCAGTGTAAAGATGCAACTTCAACACATCGCTGTGTGTTATTGTGAGGTGAGAATAGGCGTGTGTGTGTGTGTGTGTTGGATGATCTCTTATCATCATCAGTTTATATTTTCATACATGTATGGAAATGTTTAAGTGACGGTAGGTTTTTGTGCTGTGTCTTTTTATGAAGAAAATTGATGCTTTCAAAATGATGGAGACAGTCTTACTGGCAGCCTTATCAATACTTGCGTCTCCATGGATACAGCAAATGCACTATTAGCCAAATCAAACAACAGTCTGGTTTTGGTGTCAGAACATAACAGATTTAGTATGTTGGGCTTTGGGCTTATCTCTGCTCACTGTAAACAGGATACAGTGTCCAACAGTTTAAATGCAGAATATCAGACGACCAGCTGACTGACTGGCTGTTTGGTCCAAAGCAAAACATAAAACTGCCAGACAGATTTCCATGATATTTGCTGTGGGGACAAAACTGAATAAAAGAAACAGCCATACAAACGTATCCGAGGGACCCCAGTGCACATTTGCCTACATGCAGCAGGAGAAGCAGAATTCCAGCTTCAGGATCGGGGTGAACAATTTCAGTGCCTCCCTCGTCTTTCCTGTAGCCCCTCCATCACCACAATATGTCCACTTGTACGCAAGAAATATCAAACTCTAAAGGGCAGATCGCCATTAAATTTGCTGAGCACAGTCACGTTCCCTAGAGGATAAACTTTCTCCAGTTTGGACTCTCTCTAGTGCCACCTTCAGGTCAAACCTTGCACACAAGGAAATCTCATTTTCATGACATTTGCTCTGGTGTTGGTCTCCTGAGGATGAACCTTCTGTCTTGTCCTGTCGGTAAAAGTCCAGTGAGATTTATTACTGAGTAAAGCAGATGTGTGACTGGCTGTTTGTTGTTATTTCCAGGACACAGCGGGGCAGGAACGTTACCGCACCATCACCACGGCCTACTACCGTGGCGCCATGGGCTTCATCCTCATGTATGACATCACCAACGAGGAGTCTTTCAACGCCGTCCAGGACTGGTACGTGATTGTCCGGAAGCTAGCCTGTGTTCTGCGTGTTTGATACTCAAATAAAGTATTTAATATGTGCTTTCAGGGCCACTCAGATTAAGACATACTCATGGGACAACGCCCAGGTGATCATGGTGGGCAACAAGTGCGACATGGACGAGGAGAGAGTCGTACCTCCAGAGAAAGGAAAACACCTCGCCGACCAGTTGGGTGAGACATTGCTGCACGACTGCTACTAAAACACACGAGTCCAATTTCACAGCGAGTTGATTAAAAAACAAAAAGAGTAGAGGTACACGCAGCTCTTCCCGTGGAAAAACCTCAGAGGGCCACTTTAAAATACAAGGACGGGATTTAAACGACAGGACGAGCAGCCAGTTCACAGAGAAACAGGAGGTCAGTGTGGCTGCACTGTGTTTGGTGTGAAAAATGACCCACATGTGAGCTCCGGTGGGCAGGTAATGTTAAAATCACCACGCCTCCCCTACAGACATAAATCCAGTCCGAATGGGGCTTTAGTCTGACCATAACACAAGCCCGTACAGTATTTTCAGTTGTCTAGGAGACTCCTGTGTTTCTGTTTTTAGAAACATTATCAATATGAGTACATTTATTGAAGGAAAAAGTAGTTATAAAACCAGTGACTCCTCACATTTTTCACTCTAAAGTTTGCAGTGCTTCAAAACTGATGGTTACCAAAACGTTCATGGTATTATAATATATTCATCTGTACTGTGAGAAAGAGCAGCTGAACCTCTGTTGACCAGTTAAACTCCAGATTCACCCCAGGGTGTGTGTACTGAGGAACACCTAAATACTATAAATGTATCGCCTACTGCCCGAGGCCAAAGGCCAAATGAGGTGTTTAAACTAAGAATGCACAGTACTGGTTTTAGCTCTACTGCTGGGAGCTATTTTTTCAAGCCTTTAATAAATGTACACGCTGCAGGCTCGACTGAAATAAGAGTCGGCTCCTGCACAAAGGTTCCCACTGTTCAGGGAGAAGTTAGGTCAGCAAAGCAAGTGTTTAGTGAGCAGCTACAGGTGGAGCACAAAGTGACTTTCAGATATCGGAGTCATTTATCCAGACTGCATCTGTGTGGTGTCACACCACATTCAAACATGATCCCAGGCTGCAAATGGATATTTGTGAAGTGGGAAGAAGAGTCTGAATACATCAGACACACCCTGAGAGGCTCAAATAGATGAAACCACACCCAACTTAAGTCAGAAAGCAGTTTTTAAAAGCCTGAAGATAGAACTGCAGATGTTTAGGTTACATGTTTCCAAACCTTTTGGCTTTAAAACAAAGCTAAAACAAATCTATGAGTATGGGGGGAAAAAATACATGTAGGCATTTATTAATTGATAAAATGTGACATAAATTGATATATCTCTATTTATTTCTGTATTATTGTCCCTTTGCATATAAATTCCCCTATTTATTTACTTTCCCACTTAATTTTCCATTTTATTTATAAAGCAACATACACAGCTAAGGAGAAACCATGTTGCGGTTGCAAGGACTGTGATTGGACAGTCCTACGAGTGAAGTGAGGAGTGGTTAAGATATTAGATAGTGACAACAACATGTTGAACAGCAAGTTGAAGAAAGATTTTTAACTTAACACACATCTAACAAGTCCTGGACTTTAACAAAGCTGCATGTATTCACATGAAACTGTTTGACCCTTCTGTTTCCTCCTGCAGGCTTTGAGTACTACGAGGCGAGCGCCAAGGAGAACATCAACGTGCGGCAGGTCTTCGAGCGCCTGGTGGACATCATCTGTGTGAAGATGTCGGAGCGCGTGGACGTGGAGGCGCCGGCGGCTCCCGGCATCAAGACCACCAGACTGACCGACAAGCCCGCCCAGCTACCTCAGAAGTGCTGCTGATCGTCCGGCGCCGCTCATCCTTCTGCTGTCGCCTCGTCCGCTCCCCCAAGCTCTCGAGAAAAAAAAAACAAAAAACAGATTAACTATTATAACATTCCTCAACACACTCTCTCTGCTTCAGTCCATGTTTGTGAGCAGTCAATAATCACTATGCCTACTAAGATTTCTGTAACTAACATTTATATAGCCAGTTTCATCCCCCTCCCGTCCCCAAGTATCCGAGGTTGGCCCTCACGTAGGCGGAGGAGTAAGGGTGGCAGTGTACTCCAGACAAAGTTTAATTCGGCGTGTTTGAAAAGGTTGTAGAGCCACTGTTGATTATACATCGCTGTGAGGGAAGGCTTGCATGCTAGCTGCTGGTTTGTTTAATGATGTTCAGGATGTAGAACATGGAGGAGAATAAAAAGCCGGGTCACACCAGGAAGTGGCACAGCAAAGTTCATCCATGCGTCGTCGCCAAATAGGTCATGAGGGCTTGTTGGCGAACCACTATAGCTGACAAATTAACCGCTAACACGCTAGCCAGCGAAAGAATGCTTGCACTAGACAGTTACAGTGGTTCTCCTAGCTGGCTAGCTAGTTAGCTTGGTCGCTAACGAGACAATAAGTTTGCAAATTCTTCTTGAGAGACATATTTGTATCGTCGTCTCATAACTGCCTGCAAACCATTTCTCTATTGTGGGGCAGTTTATAGTCCGACAGAGGAGACTTATAGGTGCAAATGTGTGTGTCAAGTTCACCAAACTTGACATGAAAGATTTTTATGGATTCACTTTGTCCCTGCGAGTAAATCCACTGATCAAAGCGATTTCTATTGAAATAAATAGATTTTGGCGTGAAATTTCACCGTTGTAAATGCTGGTGTGACCGGGCTTAAAGCTGGAATGATGCTTCTGCAAAGATACATGTAAATGTCTCTAAGCAGCTGCTGGCAAGACGGTTCAAAACAGACAAATTAACGTCATACCCAAAGTCAGAACAAGTATAAAAGAAAACCCCAAAGCTTAAGTGCAGCACACATCAGTGGCGTCATGAAGCGTTGCGTCATTTAATGCATCAATTGACATCCATAGCATAAGTAGGGAAGGTGCAGCAGCCTAGATCTGCAGAGACACAAAAACAGAATGCATTAAAAGAGTAAAGGATTGTGATGGTGAGATTTAAAAAAGACATCTCGCCAATAACATCTAAAATCAAAATGTATCAGTGAAGAACAGACACCACATTAGCACAACATACAGAAGAAGATCCAGAGAGCGAATGTAATAAAATTACTGCTTTTCCGAAGGGTTGATGAGGACTGACGCTTGAAAACAGGACAGTGGCGAACACTGATGACCCACATCAAGATGTTGCTGTTGTGTGCGCTTTACAGACAACAATTGGTGCGAGTGTTTTGAGGCACGTCGTACACCACTGGTGTGTGTTGCCCTTTCCATGCAGATTGGGACACATGTTACAAACTTTAACGAGAAACACGTAACCCAAAAACTTTGAGACGTACAGCCGGCTAGCCTTCGCTCACTGCCCCAATGTACAGTAGCTGAGTGCGGTGCATCATTTTGGTTGCACGACCATAGAAAGACGCCACATGTGATTTTGTTCAGTGTACTGCTGAAGCAGGGTCCACAGGTAAGCACAGCACTGCCTCGCCTCTCGACGTGTAGCACAACGAGAAACACCACAGCTGCTCATGTTCACAAGTTTACAGGTCACAGTCGTTCACCGAGTCATCCGCCGAAACATCAGATAGGCTGCTTCTCAAATAGCTAGGAATAGTGAGTCCACCTGAATACAATATGCCTATAGCCCACTAACTGTTACTGGCCTTACTTAGTGCTGTTTGTGGCTTGAAATACGCTTTAGGGCCACGCCACCAATGCACAACTCCCAGGCAGGGCTGCAGCTGAAATCATTTGAGTCCAAGAACAGAAGTGGGTCGAGTCCAAAACTGACACATGTCCAAAAACCTGTCTGACATTAAAGTCTGATGCTTCTCTGTAGAGTTTCTAAGAACATCAAGTTAAACAGCGAGTGCCTCGTGATGTTTTAACAAGGTTCTTTTAGATTATTAGTGCTGGTATTCGGTAGAATTATGAGACAAGTCAATGTACAGGACAGTATTTACTGGAACAGTAACAATAGCACTTGTGTTGCACTTTCCTTAACAAACTTTAATACAACACCAGGGCCCCAAGCAGGATTAGACCAGACCAGTAACAGCTACAAAAATCTATATTAGTTTGAATGCAAATGAACAGCAGAAAATCAGAAATCTACAGAAGGGAAGAGCACAAACTGACGCTAAATGTCGTGCTCCCATATAGGAGGAGTGACGTGACCTTTGACATGTCTGTATCCAGGGGCCGGTAGTTAGTCCAGGATTGCAGGATAACACAACGATATCCTCTGTTGTGTTACTGTAAAGGTTCAGGTTTACAGTTTCAGACATAGACGAAGCAGATCACAGAGCAAGCTGAGCTTCACCGTGCAGACCTGTGAAGATCATTTAAATACACAGTTGGGCAAATAACTCCTCTGTTCTTCGCTGTGGGAACAAAGTGCTGAGAGTACATGACCTTTTTGACCCCAACTGTAATTAATGTACAAGAGAAACAGAGCACGAGGCTTCAGAACTGCAAAAGTTATAATCCTTAAGAGTTATACTCTTATATTACTCGTATATTACTATTTATAGACAATTCTGTAATTGTCTTGGTACAATTGTCACTGGCTAAATCAACATTCCCCACGTGGGGAAATGATGCTTGCACGTACGGTACGTAATACATGAGACACCATTGGGTCACGAGTTTAGTATCACCATGTCGGTGTCCTCTTTAGTCTTCTTTATTAAAACAAAGTGACGCAATGAATACAAATTTCCAAAACTGACAATGTGCAGCTTTGAAGATGGTGAACAAAGAAGGAGACAAAATGACTCTTCAAAAACATCAGTTACACTCAGGTTTCTGTCATTATTTCCTCTCAGAACTTGTTTTGCTCCCTGCATGTCAGAGGTGTACCAGGCAACCAGAGGTATTTTCCTCTCTTCCTCTCTTTTCTGATATTTTATGGACTAAAAAATGAGTCGATTGAGCGTAGATGAATTAATCGATAATGAATGTTAGTTGCAGCGTTAGATCTGACAAGCACTTCATTTGAAGCATACTGAGGCCTTAAGGTCGGCCATGTTGCACATTCTCAAACCTTGACTCAATTTATTTACTTCTGAAATTTGTTTAAATGTGTGAGTGAGTAAACGAACAACTTCTCAGACTGGACATTAATAAAAGAACAAAAAATTAAGCAGGTCCAAGACCCAGATCAGACCCCCCCCCCCAGACTGCCGGAGACTCGACCCCAGACTGTCGCTGAGCGCTGCAGCCCTGCTTCATGGTGGCTTACAGCTTTTGCACTGGCTGACACAACCCGACGCCACTGAGGCTGTTTTATACTCACACACACATGTGAGCAGAGCTGATGAGTGAAGAGCACATCCTCCCCCTTTAGCAGGTGTAGTCACGTAGCCGTCGTGTTCGCAGTGTTTCCTACATGAACGTGTGTGTGTGTGTGTGTGCGTGTGTGATAGAGCCAACACGTTCTCCTGTTGCATATGGTTATCATGATATTTAGTGCGTGTTCAGTTGTGAGGGTTTTTGTGTTTGTGTACAGTATCTTCGACGGGGGTGTGATATTTTGATAATGTCATGTCAGCTGAGATACAGTACGTGTGTTTATGAAAGACTTCAAGAAAAAGGGAAGACGAGGAGAAAAAAATGTGATGTGAGTTTATTATTAAATATTACAAAGATAGAAAATAAGAAACATCCTGCCAAATTGTTATATAGCTACCACAGCGCACGTTTCTGTGTGTAACTCCCCACCATGTGTCTTCAGATTGATAAAAAAATACAGTAATATTGACATTGTCTTCATATGATTATTTTTTAAGTGAATTTGTAAATGATAGAATTAGAAATTATAATGGTGTTGAGTATGAATTTATTTTTATGCTGTGTATACCATAGACAAATTATATAGAGAGTTTATGTAAACTTGTCGTCTTACAGTTCACTCCTGTACGGGGGAGAAGCACAACGTGATTGTACAAAATATTGTGAATGTTTGTAAAATATAGATGCAATTTAGTATAATAAAAATCACAATCTTTAATCATAAAATGTGTCTGTTTTTTCCCCCTGTGTGCCTATTTGTAGACTTTTTCTTACACTAAGTTTAATAATCTCTCTACCTCTCCACAAGTAGTACTTAAAAAAAAGCAGTGCACAAAAGATAACAACGACCCTGACATTACACAGAATTAAAAGCACATACACTCAAGCAAACAACACAAGTAATTTAAAGGCCACAAACAAAAAATAAATGTTTGAGAAATCCATGTAAGTAAAATAAAAGAGAATAAAAACATATATTGAAGGTTTTTAATTCTGTGTATCAAGATGGCAGAGGTGGAAAATGTACAACGTACTATAAATATAAAATATATATGTAATTACTTAAATTACAGTAAAAGTGTACGACCAACTGGTGAAACTACAAACTAAATAATTTCTTTCTGCTGATGACAGAAAGCACAAAGATCAACAATGTCCACATCATTCAATAAATTAATCCGGTGAATATATACAATGCAGTATGTCACAAAGCACTTCTTAGGTCATGTCAGATATCGACAAGAGTGCATTTGCCCCTATTCACATGTGGGACAAAACCTTTACACTTTAACAGTTTAACAGTTCTATCCAGCTGTGGAGAGACTCTGAATTTAGAAAGATGCTGATTCCACGTCCACGTCCCCAAAGAGCACTTTATAGGCGAATTAATGTGGAAAACTCTGTGAAACCTGGATTTTCAGATGCCTGTATAAACCTGCAGCTGTGTGCCTCTCAGGACACACAGCTGCAGGTGGAGGTTGTTGGGGCTTCAGTGTTACAGGAACCTTTTCTTACTTCATTTACCTGCTGGCCTCATGCAGACGCTGCCATATCTAATAGTGTTCTGATTTAAAGTGTAATTGTGTTCTTACAAATAAACTGACAACAGAATTGAACATAAATCAAAGCTGAGGCAGTCTTAATGTTTCTCATGCGTTAATGGTGTTATTTAGTTATTCAGTCATTTTTGCGGTTAGAGATTTAAATACAACGTAAAAACGTTTGTTGTTTCAATTTATGTCAGAGGTTTTGTCAGTGTTTGTCAATCAAACTTTATCACCGTCGTCACAGATTCGACCAATCAGACGGCTCGTCTGTCTGTGATTGATGTGCTCTCAGCGAATCACAGGCTTTGTTTTGGCTAACCGCTATCTGACCCAGGCTAGGCGGCTGTACCGACACGGAAACTTCCATCAACATCAAGGAAGCGGCAGCAAAGGTAAAAGGTGAGCTGAAAGTGAGCTAAAAGACTACAAACCAGACTGCGTGTCAGGTGTTAGTGCAGGTGTAGCTGGTAGCTAACAGCCAGTGTGGCTGAGCGAGCTGCCCGACGGCTAGCTGGCGGCTAACGTTGAGCTACGTTTCTCCCGTTGAATTCGCTGGATGTCACCAAACTGCATCAGTAAAATCTGATGTTTTCATTCTGCCTCTTATCGGCAAGACCACACGAGATACAATTCAGATGTTTAGATAGTTTCTAAAACAGTATATGCCATTCTATAATTCGGCATGTAGTTGATCTATCAGTTACAATTGTAAAGGTCGATCTTTGAATATCAGTTTGCCGTGTGAAGCCTCAGCCTTGTGAAGCCTCAGCCGTGTGAAGCCTCAGCCTTGTGAAGCCTCAGCCGTGTAAAGCCTCAGCCTTGTGAAGCCTCAGCCTTGTGAAGCCTCAGCCTTGTGAAGCCTCAGCCGTGTAAAGCCTCAGCCGTGTAAAGCCTCAGCCTTGTGAAGCCTCAGCCGTGTGAAGCCTCAGCCGTGTGAAGCCTCAGCCGTGTGAAGCCTCAGCCTTGTGAAGCCTCAGCCTTGTGAAGCCTCAGCCTTGTGAAGCCTCAGCCGTGTGAAGCCTCAGCCTTGTGAAGCCTCAGCCTCAGCCTTGTGAAGCCTCAGCCTCAGCCTTGTGAAGCCTCAGCCTTGTGAAGCCTCAGCCTTGTAAAGCCTCAGCCTTGTAAAGCCTCAGCCGTGTGAAGCCTCAGCCGTGTGAAGCCTCAGCCGTGTGAAGCCTCAGCCTTGTAAAGCCTCAGCCTTGTAAAGCCTCAGCCGTGTAAAGCCTCAGCCTTGTAAAGCCTCAGCCTTGTGAAGCCTCAGCCTTGTGAAGCCTCAGCCTCAGCCTTGTAAAGCCTCAGCCTTGTAAAGCCTCAGCCGTGTGAAGCCTCAGCCTTGTAAAGCCTCAGCCTTGTGAAGCCTCAGCCGTGTGAAGCCTCAGCCGTGTGAAGCCTCAGCCGTGTGAAGCCTCAGCCTTGTGAAGCCTCAGCCTTGTGAAGCCTCAGCCTTGTGAAGCCTCAGCCTTGTAAAGCCTCAGCCTTGTAAAGCCTCAGCGTGTGAAGCCTCAGCCGTGTGAAGCCTCAGCCGTGTGAAGCCTCAGCCTTGTGAAGCCTCAGCCTTGTGAAGCCTCAGCCGTGTGAAGCCTCAGCCGTGTGAAGCCTCAGCCGTGTGAAGCCTCAGCCTTGTAAAGCCTCAGCCGTGTGAAGCCTCAGCCTCAGCCTTGTAAAGCCTCAGCCGTGTAAAGCCTCAGCCTTGTGAAGCCTCAGCCTCAGCCGTGTGAAGCCTCAGCCTTGTGAAGCCTCAGCCGTGTGAAGCCTCAGCCTTGTGAAGCCTCAGCCTTGTGAAGCCTCAGCCGTGTGAAGCCTCAGCCTTGTGAAGCCTCAGCCTTGTGAAGCCTCAGCCGTGTGAA
>SEMN01001415.1:14745-59625 GCA_005408345.1 Macquaria australasica | reverse complement strand
AGGGGTCACCTGAGTCAGCCCTACTATAAGCTTTATCAAAGAGGAAAGTCTTAAGCCTACTCTTAAATGTGAGGAGGTTGTCCGCCTCCCGTACACAAACTGGGATCTGGTTCCACAGGAGAGGAGCTTGATAGCTGAAGGCTCTGGCTCCCATTCTACTTTTAGAGATTCTAGGAACCACAAGGAACCCTGCATTCTGGGAGCGCAGTGCTCTAGTGGGGTAATAGGGTACTATGAGCTCTTTAAGATATGATGGTGCCTGACCATTTAGGGCTTTGAAGGTGAGGAGAAGGATTTTAAATTCTATTCTGGATTTTACAGGGAGCCAGTGTAGAGAAGCTAATATTGAAGAAATATGTTCTCTTTTTCTGGTTCTTGTCAGTAAACGTGCCGCAGCATTCTGAATCAGCTGGAGAGTCTTAAGGGATTTATTGGGGCAGCCTGATAATAGAGAGTTGCAATAGTCCAGCCTAGACGTAACAAATGCATGGACTAGTTTTTCTGCATCTTTTTGAGATAGGATGTGTCTGATTTTTGCAATGTTACGTAAATGAAAAAAGGCAGTTCTTGAAGTTTGTTTCATTTGGGAGTTAAAGGACATATCCTGATCAAAGATAACTCCAAGATTCCTTACGGTTTCGCTGGAGGCCAGGGCAATGCCATCTAGAGAAACTATATCTTTAGATAATGTGTTTCGAAGGTGTTCGGGGCCAAGTACAATAACTTCGGTTTTACCTGAGTTTAACATCAGAAAATTGCAGGTCATCCAGGTTTTTATGTCCTTAAGGCATGCTTGAAGTTTAGCTAACTGATTGGTTTCCATCTCATTTGATCGAGCAAATACAATTGGGTATCATCTGCATAACAATGAAATGTATGGAGTGCTTCCTAATACATTGCCTAAAGGAAGCATATACAAGGTAAATAGAATTATCCAAGCAATAGTAGAACCTTGTGGAACTCCGTGACTAACTTCATGCATAGAGGATTCATCATTAACGGTACAAACTGGATATCGATCTGATAAATAGGATTTAAAACCACTTAGTGTAGTACCTTTAATGCCAATAAAATGTTCTAGAAGCCCTGTATAGAAATGTGAGAATAATGGTATCAATGCAGCACTAAGATCTAGTAAGACAAGTACAGAGACAAGTCCTTTAGTCTGATGCAATTAGGAAGGTCATTTGTAACTTTCACCACAGTGCTGTCTCTGTGCTATGATGCACTCTAAATCCTGACTGAAAATCCTCAAACAGCTTGTTAAGGTAGGAAAGTCACACAACTGATTGGCGACTGCTTTCTCAAGGACCTTAGAGAGAAAAGGAGGGTTAGATATAGGTCTATAATTTGACAAAATCCCTGGATCAAGAGTGGGCTTTTTAAGAAGAGGCTTAATTACAGCTACTTTAAAGGACTGTGGCACATAGCCTTTAAATAAACTTTCTGTAAAAGTTGGCAAACCCCAGGAACTGCTGTACCTTCTTCCTACTGTCTGGAGTTGGCCAATTGGCCACAGCACTGACCTTTGATGGGTCCATTTGTACCTGGTTGGTGGTGATGACGTAGCCCAGAAACTAGACAGAAGCTGCATGAAAGTCACATTTTCGTCTAAAGTTGGTTCTCGAGCAGTTTCTGGAGAACGTGGCGAACGTGAACTCGTGCGTCTCGGTATCTGGTGAAAAGATCAAAATGTCGTTGAGATACACGAACACAGAAACATTCAGAAACTCTCTCAATACATCGTTAACCAAATTCTGAAACACAGCTGAAGCATTGCAAAGTCCAAAAGGCATGACAAGGTACTCGTAATGTCCACTAGGAGTGTTAAAACCCGTCGTCCATTCGTCTCCTTCTCTGATCCTAACAAGGTCTAGCTTGGTGAACACTTAGCTGTTTGGAGCAGTTCAAAAGCAGAGGAGATTAACGGGAGTGGGTAACGGTTCTTTACTGTAATGTCATTTAGGGGGCTATAGTCAATGCATGGCCTGAGAGAGCCATCCTTCTTTCCTACGAAGAAAAACCCTGCACCAGCTGGAAAGGAGGACGGACAGATCCCAGCCTTCAGAGAAGAGGTGATATACTCGTCCATAGCCTCTCTCTCCGGCCTGGAGAGAGAGTAGAAGCGCCTCTTGGGGATGGGTGCGCCGGGCAGCAGGTCAATAGCACAGTCAAAAGGGCGATGGGGAGGGAGTGACATTGCCTTCATCTTATTAAAGACTTCCTTTAATTCATGATAACATGAGGGTATGTTGGACAAGTCTGGGTAGTCAGAGTCGTTGCCTGAGCTTAGTGCAGTCACTAGGGCCTGAGAAGCATCAGTCTGTGTCACGTGAGTATCTTTGCATGATCGTACACACTCTTCTCCCCACCCCTTAATCCTGCCTGAGCGCCAATCAGTGTGGGGATTATGTTTCTTCAGCCATGGAAACCCTAGAATCAGCGGATGCTGTGCTGAGTCAAATAAGTGAAATTGCATGATCTCTGTAGGGTCGTCATTTAGCATTACTTGAATGGGTTCAGTACAGTGAGTCACTGAACAATAAGCGACCATCCAAGGCACTCGCATTAACTGGGTGGGTCAGGGGAACAGTCTTAACTTGGCTCTGTCTGGCTAGATTCCAGTCCATGAGGCTCTCGTTGGCCCCAGAGTCAATTAACACCCCCTGAGTTATAGTGTGGTTATTTATGGAAAGGTTTCCCTGGGTCAATGATCGAGGAGGAAAAGTCGATGAAAACTTGCTCACCAGTGCCCTCCTCATGGCTGGTGAGCTCGGTCTTTTCCCCGAACAGGTGGCGAGTTGGTGGCCCAGTTGACCGCAGTAGAAACAGCATCCCATTTCCGGGGAGGCCAGATGCAGAGATGATGGCGCAGCATGATTCATGGCTGGAGCAGCAGCAGGATTCTCGGCAGGTGGTGTCACTGAGGGAGCAGTCCCCAGGTGAGTCAGGACTTGGTGTAGTTGCCCTGCCAAGTGGTTTACTTGGGAGGTGACTGAGGCTTGAAACTCCACCTGGCGCTCTGTGAGGTCCTTCACTCCATGGCTGATGGTGCTTAACTGTGCCTCGTGCTGATGGATCATGGTGCCCTGTGCAGAGAGCGGTTTGGAGTTTCTTCGGGTCGGCTGAGTCCATAATTGGCCAGTCCGTTCTGTTACGAACTCAAACACAGCATCACTCTCAAATGCTGAATCTGTTTGCCCCTCAGGGTCCAGTAACCGTGGTGGACTTACAGTCGCAGTGCTGTCATGATCATGCTCTCTGTTGGAAGATGCAGTGTTGCTTCTGCTTCACTTCTCTCAAGGGATACATATTGTCCCATCATTAATAATCACAACCTTTCATTTTCTGACTAGCCAAGGACCAGAGCTACAACTGGCCCTGACTCAGTTCACCAAATTGCAAAAACATATTTTTTTCTCACTTCCCTCTAGTGCTATCTATCCATGCAGATTGTTTTGGTTTTAGATCACAAAATTTGGGCTAGAGACCAAACTCAGTGCTCAAATGTCCCACATCAGGAGTCGCCTCATTAATATTGCGCAGCCTTTGAAGGTGGTGCCTAGCAGGCATCTACTCCACAAATCAGACCCTCACATCAGAGATGAAAACGAATGGTGCATTTAGGCGCTAAACGTTAAGTCAGACATTTCCAAATTTACCATCAGACAGCGGCAACGGAACAACTGACGCAGTGATAAGAAGTTCCATGACACTCAAGTTATGACCTTTTAACTTTAACATGGATTTTTCTGTAACAGACTACCTGTAGTGATGAACGACATTTCAATAAAGGAAAATAAGTTGGAAATGTATAACAACATTTAAGTACCAACAGAAAATAACTTTGGAAATTTAAACTCCAAAGCATTTTTTTTTTTTTTTTGAAAATAGGCCCATGAAAATAGGAGCTAGAACTCCCACAGTCTAGACGTTGGTGGTGGATTAGAGCGTGTACTACAGGTATAAAAATGGAACTTCTCTCCCAGAACAATCTGAAGATTATGGTGGTGATGAGGATGGTGGTGGGTTACATTACTCTAGTGGTTCTCAACGGGGGCGTTCAGAAAATGTCAGGGGGTGTTGGAAGCAATATTATAAGGGGGGTGGTGAGGTATTCTTGGGGGGCATTTGAGTTTACACCAAACATTCACGACAAGAGGAGTTGAAACTTGCAACTACTTGAATATGGTCTGCAACATTCTAAAACCTGCCAGTTTACACCAATGCGACTAGACGAGACGGTTTATCATTTCCATAGCAACGACTATTTACTTCAGTGTTTCTGTCAGTTTTCTGTAGCGCAGCTCCATGCTGCCTTCATGGGAACGGGACATCAGAGAATCATCTATAAAATTTCACCAACATGGCGTTTACTGTGTCAACTCAGGAAAATGGAGGTTCTCTTCCTTGGTATTCCCCATTGAGGAAATGAAGAGTTTTTTCCTCTCAAAAGCATTAATTTCTCCCGAGGAAACACTGTGAATGCTGCGTTATCGCCGTGGTTACAAATTTACAAGAGGGATATTCCGCTGTCGGACTTCCCGTGAAAGCAACTTAGTGTCTAGCATCCAGACACACACTATAACACTATTCAGTTCACGTGGCTTTATTGGCATGACTGCATACAAGACAACGTTGCCAAAGCATATTAACACAAACTATACAATCACCATAAACATAAACAATTTTTAAAACAATATTAAAAGTTTACCGCTGCAACTTTTCTCTGCAGCATTCAGAAACATTTCGTCTAGCCGTGAACTTTAAAGTCTTCATTAAACATCTTTAATAAGTCTATGAATAAAAGGAAATGTGAAATAATTTACCTGGTTGAATTTGCCTGGAATAGCACAAAAAATGTCAGACCAAACTCCATTCAAAAATCTGCTGAATTAATTCTGCCCTATGCCTGGGACTGTTGGTGGTTAGCATTATATTTAGTTGAGATTACCATGGTCCTTAAACTTAGGGTAACACAGTGATGACAGACAAACGTTGTTATTTCAATTACAATTATTGGTAGTTTCATTACACAGCTTTACAAGGTTATTTAATTAAGGAAATTTCCTTTGTCTACTGAGTGTCCAGTCATGGGAAATCATTGTGTGGGAAGGCGCCGCCCGCAATTCCTGGCCTGTTAAGCATTCTATGACGTCAGCGATGCTGTCGAGGGTGCTACCATGTCTGAGGGGGAAGCTGCTGATATTATTAATATGTATTTCATTTAGGTTTTGTGAATGGTGGAGTGACACATTTGGGAATGCATTAAAGTACAGTGGGAAATTTGAGATCCTGTGGGTTTGTTATTTTCTGAGTCTGAGATATTTAGGGTGCCTAACCCAGTAGTGGGGATGGTGAGGGCCTGGTACAACATACGGAGAGGTATGTCCATATATATTCAGTTGTCTGGGGGAAGCCAAGGGGGAAAGTCAGGCACAGCAGATGCCAGGGCTTGTGCTGTTATTTTGATTTTGTGCTGTTATGAGTTGATTTATCCTCAGTTTCTTATGTTTTTACATGTCTTACAGTTTTTTTTTCTAGTTTTCTTGTTTTGCACGTTTCCTGGTGGCACGTGTAAATAAATGTCCACCTATGGTTTCTTCAACAAACCCTCTTGAATCTGCCTCCTATTTCCCAGTAGAGACTCTAAGGCCATTTTTCTTGGATACAGTCCACTAATCATCATTAATTCGTTTTGTTTAGAGTTGCAGGGTGTGTGAAGCCCACAGCTTCACTGTGAGGATGGACTTCTGTAGAGCTGTGTGCATTCACTGCCAAACTGTAGGCTGGCTGCTTGTTAAAACTCAATGTGTCGTTGCCACAACTTGACAGATAATGTCAAATTCTAATTTGCATATGAGCATACTGTACTTGTTACAGACTGCTTTTGGTGAGGGAGGGTGCTTCAC
Source organism: Macquaria australasica (assembly GCA_005408345.1). NCBI lineage: Eukaryota > Metazoa > Chordata > Actinopteri > Centrarchiformes > Percichthyidae > Macquaria > Macquaria australasica. Next base: position 53,713 of record SEMN01001415.1, on the reverse strand, counting down.
CAATATGAATTGCAGTGATCAGCAGGCAAACAAGCAGCCTAATGTGCATGCATTGGCATCAGCTGGAGCCATGTGTTGCTAAATGACTTGGCAGTCAACACAACAATGTTCTTGTCGTTTGTAGCCAGGGTGTTAGAACAGTTGCTAAATCTAGTGCCAAAGTCACCAGCCTGACAATAGTGATAAGAACTGTGTGTACAGTATACATCAAAAGTTAAAGCTTTTACGAACTGAGTATGGGCTAAATCATTGCTTTGTTACAGCAATGACAGAAGAGCAACACAATGGATAATGTCCGTTATGTCTGTTTACATAGATTATATCCCAAAAATGTATGTATTATTGTAGATAACCTGAGTAAATTTGTTACTGTTACAAGTTGGAAAGCTGTTAAAACAGCACTTTACAATTTTTCAAAACTGGCCCCTCTAACATAATTCAAATTTCTTATAACCAAGTAATCTCATTTAAAAGTGTGTGTGTGTGTATGTGTATGTGTATGTGTGTATATATATATATATATATATATATATATATATATATATATGACAACTCTGCAGTCCTGAGCAGCAGCAGGAGAGTTTCCCAACCGTTGACTTTCCACTTCAATAATTACCCAGGAAAATCAGAGGCAGGTTACACCACACAGACAGGAGGGAGTGGAAAATGCTGTCTAACCTCTTTCTCTCCTATAACAGTGCAAATACACACACACTCTAACACCTTCTGTTGCAAGAGTGTTCACCCAGGCTTGGTAGACATTAACTCCCAGTGAGACACAGTTAGACTGATAGTAAGGGTAGTCATGCCCAGTCACACATTCAATGCCATGATGCTTTCTGTACACAAAAATAAACATAACAAACCTATTAACTATATATGAATGTGTATGAGTGTATACTAAAACTTGCCTCCACAACAAATCATCTACCATGCAATGAATAACCGTGCTTTATACTCACTCAGATGTTGAGTTATTAAGGATTTGCGGCACTTTTAGATCATCCTCACTCTGACCCCATTTACACTGTATTACACTGTACACCTATTCATGTGTTTTGGGCAGGGAGCTATCCAATGTTTCTTTTATAACCCAAGTAAAAATGTGAGGTCTTTGGCTCATCATTTTATTCTTGTGGAGGTATTTCATCTTTATTAGGATAAAACACACACACACACACACACATTCATCATATCTATGTGAACCAAGCCCAGCAGTGCAACTCTTAAAGCCACAGTCAGCATACGTTCCTCCTTCACTATTTGGTGTTCCTCATTCCATAATTCACTCAATTCATGAACTCAGACTGATTCATCTAGCAGCTTTGGCGTAAAGGAAATGTGTTGTTCCTGTTGTGTGACTGCATTAACAGTGACCAGTGACGGGGCTACATTTTTTTAACTGACTTTCCGCTTGTCAGGAGGAGAATGAGTAAACTGGAAGCCAAAGTATACAGCTTAAGAGGAAGTATTATCACTGAGCTCACTGCACAGTTTACTATTATTACTATTACTATATATATTTGAAAACCACTAGTTTTATTTATATATATATATATATATATATATATATATATATATATATATATATATACACACTCAGAACATTTAACAGCAACATGTCTTTCCAGAAACAATCTCATGGATACCCTGGATAATAGAGCTCAGCTTGAATAGTTTTCATTGGAGCTACTTCTACTGAAAAAAAATAGTCCCTTTTGAAAACTGTTCAAAGTAACAGGCACACAGTTTCTGGAAAGACACATTGCTATTTATTTGCTAAATGTATTTCTTTCAATGCTGTTAACAACACAAACAAAAATCCATTCACCTCCATTGTGTTGGGGTGGAGGCAGAAATCTGAAAACCTGGACAAATCAAACCAAAAATTATCTGCATGGCTAGATACCACAGCAGGGCGGACAGGATATACAATCTGGATGAGAGATAGAGACATCACTGGAGGGAAGTAAGACAATATGTTTGTTTGTTTTTTTTAGATCTAAGTTAAAGCTGCATTGATTGAAACCGTAAAGTTGCGGACCGGAAACCAAAACAAGCTGAAAGAAGATAAAAAGGTGCAGTGAGCTGAGGAGAACTGCAGGGTTTGTGATAATTCTCTGTGAGATCATCACTATGAGCAACACCTTTAACATTTACGTTATTCGACCTATCATTTCACCCCAGCTGTGGTAGATTTCAAATGTACTGCATGTCAGTATACATTTCTCTTAACCACATGAAGGATATGATCTCTTGTTTGCAGGTTCCCATTTGTCTGGGGCATTAGTGAGGGAGCAGTTGAAAGTCCAGCTACACTCACTCTGCTAATTAACATAAGGGCAAAGTTGGCCTGATTTTTTTTAAAATTCCCCTTTAATCACTTATCAAATCATTCACAGCATTCTTACTGGGCCTTATTTATCAAAATTACAAATCTGCTATTCTGAAGCGCTTCAACACTTGTGAACGACATTCATTCCTAATCTTTTGTGAAAGTGCTACCCTAGAGGTGGCAAAGTGCTCCCATGTAGTTTTTATGGCTCCTGACTCAGGAGTTCATGCTACAGGAACTCTCACATTTTTTCCAGTCAGCTGTCATTCAGCAGCAGGAATAAAGTTCACAAGTTCTTAAACCTAAGCCAATACCAGAGTTTACCTGACAGAACTTCACTAAATGAAGTTAGAAAAGCTGTCATTCAAATGGACTGTCATATAAAACATATTGGGTGTATTTATTGTATATAAAAGAGAACACAAAATAATTAACAGTAACAGAAACAAAAAAAGGTAAGGACTTCCCAGCATGAACCACAACATTAAGACATGAAAGACTCAAAACTAAACTGTCTCTGGCTGGACAGATCAGAAAATACAGTATACAGAATATACACGTTGCTTCATCTGTATACTTACCTAGTAGATTTCACAGTTAACTGGGACTGAGTACATATTCTGTAGAAGTGCCACCATGATTATCAATTTTCTACTTGCCTTGATATTTCAAAAAATTAGTTTTACAATTTTCAAACAATAAGTCCAACCAAGAATAAGTTGTTCATCTGTGCATTATAAAATGGCCTATACTGTTGTGTTGATGTTGGGCCCCAAACAGCAGGATGAAGACACACCAGCAGCGGGGTGGCTGCATGGTTGGCAGTGTTGGTTGGTTGGTCCACCACTTTTGCCAAGACTGAAATATCTCAACAACTATTAGATGGGTTGTCATAAATCATTTTGCAGATGATCACAATCACCAGAGGATGAAGCCTACAGACTTTGGTGATTGCTAGAGTTTTCCTGTAGTGCCACGAGCAGGTTGACATTATTGATTAAGAGTGAAAGCTTTAACAATTTTCCTTATCATAAGATCAAAATTTTCCTAATGATAATGTATCCTAATGATTTTGATGATCCCAACTTTTCATCCACCGCCACCAACAACAAGTAGATGGATTGCTATGAAATCTGGTTCTGACATTCATGCTTCCCTCAAGATGAATCGTATTTGACTGTTCCCCTATAGCCCCATCATCAGGTCAAATTAATTTGGTTTATGACCAAATACCTAAAAAACTAATGACATTCCTATCATCCTCAGCTGGACTTTGTGTTTACTGCTAATTAGCAAATGTTAGCATGCTAATTCGCTAAACTAAGGTTGTGAACATGGTAAAGATTATACCTACATTGTCATCGTGAGCATGTTTGCATGCTGATATTAGCATTTAAAAGCATTTAACTTTAAGTGCAGCCTCACAGAGCTGCTAGTGTGTGTTCATGGTTGAGATTATGAAAAGATTGTCCTCCTTGATATAAAAAGTCAACACTGACGGCGCTGACAATACCGACTCTACAGCAACCACCATGGCAGACTGTGATAGGCTGAGGACACCTGTCTGTCAAGAAAATTACACAAAAATAAATAAAATTAAAAAAACACTAATCATCTTAAAGTCCTAAAATAATCTGAATAGAAAAATTGTTTATGACGAATTATCAAAGATGATTAACTACTGAGATCCTAACTTGTCATAGAAAGAAAAGTTGGTACTGACTAAACAATTTTTGCATTTCCTCCAGCTTTAAATCCATGCTGCTTGAGGGAAACCCATAAGGTAGGTCCAGATGAGAGTATATAGAAATGGTGATGTATTCCAAACCAGTTAAATAAGTCTTGCTGCTAATTATGTTTATGGAATTGTGACTTGGATCACAGAAACTCTTTTGGTCTACCTGGAGGCCACATCATGTCTGTTAATGATCTACCAGGATGGGAAACATGTCATATTTGTTCTGTTATGTCTCAATCAACTGTATTTGACACCATCATTTTCACACTGAAAAGATATGTTTCAAACTAGCTGACATTTAATAAGAAAAAACAATGTATTTTCAAAATAAATATGTTTTAATAGTTACACTAAAAACAACAAAAAAGAGTTTTAATATTGTAAAACATTTTACAGCACCAATAAATATATTAATGTGAAAATATACTAAAAATGTATGGCTGTACAAACTAATTTAAATACAAATAGAATGTTGTCATCAGAGGACTGGAGAAGCACCGCGTCAGCTGCTGGTCTCAGTGAACACGCTCTCAGGCCTCTAGTTTGAGGGTGGCAGCACAGAGGGTCAGTTCACATGAACAGCAGTGTACAGAAACACAGGTGTGCTTCATGAAAAGAGATGGATCACAATTCTGTGGAAAAAGGTCAGAATCACTGACTTTGAGTCTATTTCTGACAACTTTGTACAGAGCCTCGCAGGTAGTACAATTAGTAATTCACACCTTTTAAATTAATACGTTATGGCACAAATTAGTCATTTGTTCCTTCAAATAAGTATCAAAGTTATTGCAGCAGTAAGAACTGAAGTTAGGTCTTGTTGTGGCTGGTCCTGTCAGTTAGGATGGAGTGTTTTGGTGTAGATGTGCCCTTACTTCACTAACTTAATTACCTCAAATGACTAGCATTAAGTCATTCATTTCACTTGTCTTTGTAGTATCAACACTCACTGTGACATCCAGTTTACACTGTGTGTTGTTTCAGCACACCTGGTTTACTCTTTGCTGGCCAACTTTGGCTGCTGTGTGGAATAAACAGTGGACAATGTAAGGATTTGATTTCTGACTGAGATACATGTACACACTGTATTTAAGGTTTTAGCTATTAATGTAGTGTTACTTTTGACATCCTTTTATGGTATTTTCTAGGATTGTTCTGGTTCTGTTAAGGAATTTAAGGGTACAAATTAATCATTTGAGCATATGAGTTATTAATTACAGAGCACAAAATACTAATTCATGTCCATGTGTTATTATCTCGAGAGCACAAATAACTTCTTGCACATCAGTACCTAGACACCTGCCAGGCTCCATATAATTGAGATCAATATCAGAGCTAAATTATTTTTCTCACGGTCCAAATTGTCTTCTGTACTGTTGACTTCCAGCAGCCTCCAGGCAAAAGGTATCGCACAATTAGCTGATGTGAAAGCACAGCTCCTGGACATAAAATCTGTGCTAGATATAATATTTAAAATAATATACATATATGGTACTATATGGTAGCACATACTGTATTACAATAACCTTAAATCATTTCAAATTATTTTATCTTATATATAACATCAGCATAGTATTTTACTGTAACTTGTTTCTTCGTCACTTTCTATTGAATATGTACCTTGCAACTTAAGAGAACTTTATATCTTATTTTTCTTCATCATATATCTCTGTTGTGGCTCATCAAATAGGAAGGTCTTTTTCTCATATGGCAACAGTTTAACATTAAAGGAAATGTTTGTTTTGTGGTAAGTGTCTGTATCCTACTGAGCCACACAACAATGTAATACTTGGGAGTGAGGACATTATGTTAGCGCCTGGGTTCAAGTCAGAGAAAACACTGCCAGTTTACCACCCTCAGACTAGAGGCCTCAGTCTGATTGGAAGGTCTTCACTAAATTAGGTCCGAACTGAGTAGCAGCAACGAGACTCTTTCAGTCCTACGTATGACGTGTCTATGGGCCCACAAGTGCAAAACCACATGTCCATCGCCCCAGTCCAAATGGTGCATCATTCACACACATGTTGGTGGCTGGGGTTTCTATCGGTCAACAGGCCCACCGTGATCCCCCTTTGGCTGGTTAGAAACACAGCTTTAGTTTAAATCAGGAATGTCAAAGCATTGTCTTTCAGTGCCCCACTGGGCAGAGTCTACAGTCATACATGTTTTCCATTCAATCTGTGGACAGACTGAAAACAGTTGGAGTACAAACAAAAATAACCTTAACACTGCATATAAATATCAGAATACACAATACTGAACATATTCTATAAATTAGATGTAGTGTACTAGACAAAGGGATATCTTGCAAGTATATATAGATCATTTAAGACGAACTGCTCTGTTGTGGATGGATGATTATTTCTTTGGAACACACAAGGCCATTAAATAAGGAAACTGTAAGGTTGCAGATTTCTACAGTGAGGTGCAGATCTGATCTGTGATCAGCTCTTCTACTTACTTCTTGTCTCCGTATAGACCAACAGTAATATCCCTGGTCTCAAGACATTTTGTGAAAGGAACACAATAGCTCAAAATGTAAATAATAAACTCTGTGCACAAATACAAATCTGTTTTCCCCCCAGGGAAGGGTTACATGAAGGAAGCAGGACCAGAAACAGGTAGTGGTTTCTTACCTTTAACCCTGACTTTTCTTAACTCTTGTTCTACCCTTAACTCCAACATTCAAAGTGGTTTACTTGCCTACGCTTAAAGTTATGCCTAATCCAATTCTAACATTCACTAAAACCTTTTTACTTGCCAAAACTTCACTATTAGCTAACCTTCAGTCCAGTTCTTGCCATTGTCACGTAACCCTTCCACACGGGAAGAAGGTCATCTTCACATTATCCGTCAGCACGGCACATAACCTGCGTCCACAGTCACTTCAGGAAACTCTGAGAGACTTTAGGTGTATTCTCACACCAGCTGGAGTCAGTTCATACAGTGGAATCCAAACTTCACATCATGTCACAGAGGGAAACAGTTCAAGTACAACAGGCGTCCCTCCGCCTCTGCATCCTCCCTCTGTCTCCTCTCAACTTCTGTCAGAGTTCGGAGGTGAGTTCTGCTTCTGCTGCACTGCTTGATGAAGTTGTGGTCACCAGTTTGTTTTCTTACTAAGAAAAGTTTAAGATATTCATATTAACAGCAGACCAGCATCCAGTGAAGTGTTACATAAAATAAAAGATTTCTTCTACCAGTCTTCTACCCATGAGCAGGACACCACTGAAACATTTCCCATTCACACGCCAGTGGCGCATTCGTTTCGCTTCAAATAGTGTCTTTTTATGTAGCAGCAATACACATTGTCAATGTACTTATAGTATATGTACATATATATTAATATCTTTAGGCAGAAAACAGACAGAGGCAAGATATGCATCCAGAATGTCCTGTCTTGCGTTGTTGTTTTGTGTCCTTGCAGGGAATGCATCCTCATGTTTCAAAGTGCTGTACCAAGAAAATAATTCCTTCATAACAGTGTTGCTGGTCTCATCTCCTCGGTTTGTCACATCTGTGGAGGACAAGATGAAATCTCTTAAAGTGACAAGCAAATTGGTTTTGTACAGCCTTGTCTCACAGAATATGATGAGCAGATGTCTTGCACATATCTCCTCCATGCAAAAAAGGGATTATTTAGAGACAGGGGCAGAACGGAAAGCAGAAGTGGATAGTGAGGGAGGTTGGGGGGTGGGGGATAGATGATCTAGGTCAGTTTCCACCTCCTGGTACTTTTTCTGCTGTGTATGAAATGTACTTTTTCAGTTCAAAATTTGGTCTTTGAAATTGAATAAAACATGAACACTTGATTTATCCTTTACATCAAGTTCTCGTCACTACATTTTCTGAGAGTGTGGTAGTTTAGGGTTCAGGGGGCAGGGTTATAGCTGGAACTGGCGGGTGGGGTTGAGTGGAGTGGTGGGGGTAAACAGGCATCTAACCCCCCATCCTTACGTCCCTTCCACTCTCTCTCCTGAACACGGAGCAGCCAATTAGAATCATGGTGGTCACTCCACCCAGAAATGTGTGGTTCTCTAAATCCAAAGCAGTGTGGGGGGTCCCCCGGGGGTCAGAGGTCATGGGAGTGGCTGGGTCAGGAGAGGTTGTGAAACAGCCTTGTTAACTAGAGGCAGCAATCCCAGCACCTCTCTATTTGGATACGTGCTGCACACAGTCAGGGTGAGGAGTTTAACTCCACTCATTAGTATCTGAATGATTCTTGCTCATGAAAACGACACAAGTAAGAGCCAGTAAATGTGACGTGCAAGCAGCATGAACCCTATCTCTGCATTCAATAACCTGCAAACCTTTGTCAAAATGAATGATCATGGAAACCCTGCATCACTGCTAGACCTGCATTTTTGACTCCTTGTCTAAGATGAAATTCACTTCCCTCACAGATAAACACATCATCACTGGCATGTAAAAACCTTGTCTCTGCAAACTGGTGGTTTTCCTGCTTTCAAAAAACCAATGGAAAAATTATATTTTCAGTTCCTTCTAATGGTATCTGGCCATGCAAAAGGTTTTGCAAAAGATTTTAACTCAAATTCCACTAACATTTTCCCCCAATAGCTTTCAGGCTCATCTCACGGTCTTCATCAGTGTAGTAAAGAGTAAATATTACTGAACAACCTCTATCCTCTGATGAAGACCGTGAACGCTCTGGGACTAAAAAGGTAGTAGGTGAACCGTGAGTTAAGATTTGTTCAGGCTTTTATTTCCTACGTCAAGAATTAATTTTTACACTTAAGTTTTGGTTGTATTTATCAGATACCTGTCTCTGAGATTGCTGCCTTCAGCCCAATAAAATAGAGGTCAATTGCATGATAGGAAACAAGCGGAGAGAGGTGGGGTTGTGACATGCAACAAAGGTCTCCAGCAGGAGTCAAGCCAGGCACAGTGTGGTTATGTGTTATGCATTTTAACCATTCGGCCATAAGGACGCCCTGAAAAATTGGAACTACAGTCTGCTGAAGGATTAGTCCCAATGGAAACTGCTCACAGTGAGGTCCATGGATTGTTAAGAGTAATCTGGAAACAGTTTTTGCATTAAGATGTTCAATTTTTAGATGCTGGTTTTCAATGTTTTGAGTACTACACATTAAATTGTATTCACCTCCATTGTAATTAGGGTGATTTTTATTAGGGTAAACTTGAACAAATAAACTCAAAACTGTCTGCAAAGCCAGATACCAACAGAGGTTAAAAAATAAATAAATAAATATTTTCACTCAACAACTGCTTGTGATGATGGAAAAGATAAACAAATGGCAAAATCATTGTGGAGACCACACTGCTGTGTTTGAACTGTAGCCTAAATAATGACTGCTAGTTGCTTCATCCAGACTGACCTAATATGGAATATGTGTGTCTGGGAGTTTCTAACAATAACCTGCACTTTTATAATGAATGTTGCCAGTGTTTTAAGTCGAGCTGAATAGTGTCATGCAAAGTTACATGTAATAATTAAACATTAAGACTGGATTAAACCTCACACCATCATCAATACTTAAATCTGATGTGACTGTTGCATCTGACAAGAGACAATGCAAGCACAGAGAAGCACGGAGCTGCCACATTCCCATCTACAAACACAACATCAAAAAGCAGGGAGAAGCATGCATTTCTCAGCAGAAATCCATCTGCGGATGGGCGGAGAGATGGGAAGACGGGTGAGAAAAAAGGGGATTCAGGGCACGTTGTTTATCGTGTATGTATGGTAAACAAACCTGCAAGTTCTTTCATTTAACTCAAGTTGCCTGGACTTGCAGTCTAATTGTGTGAATTTGCAGGAACATTTACAGGTGAGAGGGTCCTGTACAAACAAGCGCTTTCTTCTCTCTGAGCAAGGCACACAGTGGCTGCAAGGAAAGCAAAAAGGGAGAGACAGAGAGAGAGATCTAAGCTATAGAGCAAATTCTGCAGAAAGAGCAGACACAGACACTCATGCAACACCCCACACGTCCCAACACCCAGCCCACCCCTCACTAAGATCACTTTGTAAAGACAATATGTGCATTTGTTTACACACAAGAAGTGGCTCAGATTTGATGTTTCCTCATGCCCTTTGGCCCTTGTATAACTGAAGCTTGGTATGATTTGCTCCAAGAGTGACACAGGGCCATACACTCCTCATACGCTTTATCCTACATTTGTGTAAATCACAGGTCTGAGGGAGAGTCACAGAGTCACAGAGTCTACCCAGTTAGAGAAGCTTTGCACTATGTCTTATGCTCATGACTTTATACTTAAAGAACAATGAAACACTTTCTGGAAATCAATGAATCTTCAACGGTGACATCATCCTACACTAGTAGGTGTCGACAAAAATTTTATATTTAACTGATCCTGCCCGACCACCAATATCAAATGCTCTGCCCCGACATTCTGTTTCAACAGGAACACAAATGACATCATATTGAGCAAGTAAAACGCTCATTTCCCTGTCTTCAATGTGCTGTAAAAAAATTTAATGGATTTCATGTTCAAGGGCATTAGTGAATCAATGCTATGGACAAAATATTGAAATTTACATGAATGTTTTTGCCCGTCATCACTGCAGAACCAAGTCAAGTCACGCGGCTGGAGCCTCCCAACACAGGGAGGAGTTGGCACAGGTGCAGCACGCTGACCCATAACAGGCGCACAAAGATGAAAAATGAACATCTAATAGTTTGAAGTTGACATTATAGTTGCTGCAGTATCTGTTACAGTGTTCAGTTTATGACATGGAAGGTCACACCAGAGACACAACAGGGACAGAACTAGATATATAGGGGTAGATGCTATGGGGCAACAAGGAACTATGCTTTGTCTCATTGAACCGATTTTGCTTTGCACAGCACACATCTAAGCAGCAGGGTCAATTCTGTATCACCTTCTAGACCTTCTGTGTGAAAACAAGAGCAAAGCAACCCAAAGCAGAACTTATCGGTGAACTTCTCAAGGCTACAATGATCTTAAGCTAAACACACCACAGGTCTGTACTTCTGTACTTTAATTCTGAACTGTAGCTGTTGTGGCCATCTATCATCTGAAACTAAAGGAAACATGGCAACAGATAAAAAGCCCCCAACAGAAAGTAGAAGCACTTATCAGTGCAGCACACTACAGACCAGCAGACAGCCTTAAAGATAACCATTCTCATAGAGATAACATGACAAATGCCGTGGCAACGTCATTTCGCTGCCATAGAAAGGGAGTAAATGTTGTTACAGATATAAAAAAGGACACAGGTAACAAATGGAACCTGTGTACAAAAGGTTAATTTAGAAGATACCATGAAAGATACCCTGCTGATGCATTGACCCAGGCCTCAACAATCCTGCTGGTGTCTCTAGCTTTCAGCCCTTACTCCTGCCAAACAGAGGAGATGGCAGGAGAAAGACAAGAGACACCTGAGCAGATGCAGTCATGCAGGTTTCAATCAATAGCTGATAAAGCCAAAGAAGAGGTAATCAACCAACAGAACATCTGCAATAATCTAGTCTCTTCATTAGTAGGGGTCACTGATACACTTCATTAGTAAGTGTATCAGGATGTGTGTTCCTGTAACCAACTGCATGAATGAGTACATCCTCTTTATAGCACCTCCACTCCACCCTGCTGCAGGTCTCCAACAAGGCTGGACGAAGCTCAGCTCAGTTCAGCCCCATGACAAACGAGTTTGCTGACATGATCCCATCTCTCCTCCACCGATCCATCAGGTTTTAACCCACCAAGGCACAGTTCGGCACACACGGACTCCTCTTATCCCTTATCCAATTAAACAACCTGAGCTACTGCTGAGAAGCCTCAAGACACACACAAACCACATGCATGCATACGTGAAACACATACACACAACCCTTTGTCAACTGTGACAGTGAGTGACTTCTCTCAACTAACGACAAACAACACCTCAGCTTGGCTCCGAGCTCATCCTTGTATTTACACCACTAAAAATAAAAATAGGTTAACTGCATGACACCTGTCGCTATGATTAGACTGGGGAAGTAGCCGAGGGCAACTGGAACCAGACAGCAGCGGGTGGTCTGAAGTCAGCCGGCTACACCTCAATCACTCACGCTGTTATAGCCGCACCATAAAGCACTAAACCCACTGCTATAAAAAGAGCACGCTCAAATTGTGAGAGCCCTGTAAAGATAGGTGGAAGATAGGATCTGAAGGAAGGCCCAACTCTGGACCCCACCCCCCATCCTCTAGAACACATGACAAAACAGAAAAAACATAGAACACGTACTTACTATTCTTTCTTTGCTTGAACATCTGGCTTTAGTCTGAAATAAAAAAGATGATTTAGATTTTTGCTTTTATTGCATCACTGTCACCGTGTGGGAATGTGAGGTCTACTGTCTCTTACCTGCAATCACACTTTTGATGCTCTGTGAAACTTAAGTCAATAGTATGTTGCATTACCTTTTGCCGAACCCGCATTACCTTGAAGAGATCAGAGGACAAGGCAAGGTTTAGATTAAAACAACATCAACATTACTTTTGGTGACCCATAGTCTAAACACCACAGCCCTGACGAAGACGTGAACTGTCTGTGTTACTGTACATCCCTATACTTCTCCAGCCGACATCCATGCCAAGCAACAGGCATTGTCAGAGGCCACGAGAGGCTTCGACCACACAGGCATGGCTGTAAACACAGTGCGCCGGGGTAAACAACATATCTGAGATGCCATGCTTCGCTGCTTCACTTTCTCTGCTCTGCTTCTGGATGGAAAAGCTGTGTCACTCTCAAACAATCCAGACAGTTTTTCTGGAACTTTCAACCGCATTTCATGGTCTTCATCGGTGGGTGGAGTTCATGGAGATGGCTCAGTTTTCATAATGTGACCTAGGTATGGAACTTCAGTCACGTGATAATATATGACTCCATACTTTGATCACGTGATGACAACTGAGCCATCTCCATAACAACTAAGCAAACTCTGTCCGCTGATGTAGGCCATGAGATGCAGTTGAAAGGTAGGGAAAAAGCTAGTAAATAGACCTTATGTTAAGATTATTTTGTAAAATTACTACTTCCATGGTCAAGAATAGATTTTTATGCATAAATCAAAACAAATGTTCACTTGGATTACTTAGGTTCTTTTTAATTAATACATTGTGTGCACAAATTACAATTAACACATCATGACCTTTTAACAATTTTGTTAGGAGTAATATCGTATACTTAAGTGCTAGCATGAAGTCCCATAGTTAGATGTCTATTTTTTCCATCGGTTAAGTTCAACAGGAGACAATTTTGTGAACCCCGGTCATCCCCCAGGCTCACCTGCAACGTGACGTTGCGGGTTTCCGTGGGTACACACTCCATTGCTTCGTCATTGCAGCAGCCTCCACAGCGGTTGAGGACCACACAAGAAGGGATGTAGATGTGTTCCGTGTCCTCTGGATACTCCTGGAAGATGTCCACCAGTACCTCCCTGGGCTGACACATACTCTTGGTGATGACTTCTGTGAAAGGGATGACTAAAAAAAGACAAGAGGATTGAGCATCTTTTCATCATCATCATTACCGCCATCATTTTTATAGCCAGTGAGAAAAGTGATGAGATGTAATAATAGATACTTATCCAGCCCAACTTCCTGTCTTTTTCAACATTCAGCTATCACTGCTTGCTTTTCATTGGTGAAGAAAAGAGCACTTGCCACAGCCATTTATTTCCTAACTGGTGCCCGATAACAAGACAAGCTCAGCAAGCAAACAGTGCCACAGATCTGTGGCCTGACCAGCAACAGTGACATTTTTGTACCAGTGACAATCTTAACTGTTCCTGGAAAAACAAAATTAGTCAAAAGTGGAAAAGGTTACAAAAACTACATGCAACCCACAGGACGTATGACCATGTGACAAGAGTAAAAAAGCTAAAAGAGCTACAGCAGACATAGAAGGGATGATTTCAGTGGCAATAATTACATTCATTAAAGCAGCTACGCAGAAAGATGTCACCTTGACTGAGTTGGTATGGAGAGGCAACACTCAAATGTGTGACCTCTGAATTAAATTAAATCTACTGCAGGTGGAGTGCGGATATATGTAGCAGCAAAGTTTTGACATCCCCTTTGCAAAACGGGTTATACATGACACACGGTTATACATATTGACCAAGTTTTGATAACAATGTCAGATACAATCCTATAATACCAAGCTCAAGACTTAATGCCAGCCCTCTCTGTATTTCCCTCCCCTGTGCAGCCAGAATAATCTGTCCCACAGTCCATCACACTGGGTTCCCAGAAACCACTGGCTAACTCTTGACCCATGGTTTGCACGAAGAGCCATGACCTCAGGCACTGTGGCGCCAGGGTTCACCTCTGACATGTGACCTCAGGAAGCCCACCCCTGTGGAGGCTCCACCTCTGGACTAATGCTACAGACTTGACTGTGAGCCAATTAGCTTCATGATTATACTTGATTATACTACAAAACTCTACAAATAATACACAGATGGGTTCTTGAGAATTTCATTTGAAAAGTCTTTGACACAGTATTTCAACCATCCTGTCCACTGAAGGTCACATTACTTTAGCTAAGGCATGATGAGGCAATATGCCTTTACAGACTGTTGAGTAAAATCTTTTCATGTCCCAGTGGAAGCTATCTGGTAAGACATCTGATATAGAAATAATAAGAAAATTGCAGCATCATGTATCACTCCAGCTCTATAATGAATGACTCTGCAGTTTTGGCTCCATGGTGACCTGGTCAGCAGACATGAGCACCTGCCCCAGGACGGAGAGCTGCTGGGTATATTTGGTTCACGAGACTGAACAGCCTCATGTCAACACACTCAACTGGTTCTACCTCCTAACTGAGGTTGCAAAGATTTGCTCTATCTTACATTATCCTTTCATAGATAAATCTGGTGATAACGTCAACAAATCCTATGTGCAGATCTGAACCAACACTGAATGTATCTACTACCAAGTATTGTGTGTGTATCGCAGCCTGATGTTTCTTCTTCCTCAGTGCCATAGAGCTCCATTGTTGTCCAAAAATGAATAAAAACCCATCAGTGAGCCACACTGTTGCACTGCGTGACATGTTGCTTAATCATGATCAACACGGGCACTGAGTTTTGACAAACAAAAAAAGTCTTAACTTAAGGTCCACTTACCAGGTTTTTTCAGGGTTAGGGTTATGGCTGAGGTGGACTTAACAGTCATATCAATAATGGTTCAGAGCTCTCCACCAGGAGTCTTATCTCAGTGTATATGAGTGCTTTTGACAGGTGGTGTGATCTCTGAGAGTGTAGGTGTGTGAAGGTCAGCAGCATGCAGCCTTCCTGCTCCTCTACAAACACTAACAATAACCACACAACCTGTCCAGTGATGGGGTTTGTAGTGACTAATCTGTGTCTCTATCCATCACGAACCAAAAGGCCCAACCTTGGCCTCAACACAACAGTGTCACTGTCAAACAAACATGAGTATGGCATTGAATCAAGGCTGACTGTCTGCTCATATATTGACTGTGTTCTTCCACCACAGATTGGTGGGAAAAAAACAGAAACAACTGTAACAACTGTGAATTATTGTGGAGGCCTTGACTGATTTCCACATTTTCTCTCACATTAACTCTTGTTTTGAAATATGCCCCACTTTTATGGCGACTTCAAAGTCTCAAACCAGACCTTTCATCGCAAGGAACTTTGATTTCTGCCTGCTCTGTACAGAAAAACAATCCTCAACTCAGACTGAGGAACAAATAGCCTCTACACATGTCAAAGCTTTAAACCTTAAAAAGAAACTAGCAAGTCTGAGGCAGAACAGATACAAATGTTCATCACATGTCCACTAGGTGGCCCTATGGTCATCCAGCCTGTACACAGAGGAAAAGAAGAAGTCTAAATTAGAAAGAGGAAACTTACCCTCATTTTTAATCTTCTCCACTCCCTTGTTAATGCTGGCAGTCTGTAAGAGATGCACATCAGACAGGTGTTAAAAATTTCTCATCTGCATGCAGCACTGCCTCTACAGAAAGTACATCACCATAAAACTAATCCAAATGATCTGTATCGGTAACTTTAACTGTACACATTGTAGTACATTAAAGTATGTAAAGGTTTTTATTTTCATTGTACTGACAGCTCATTAGATTAAAAATCACCATGACATGAGCTATACTCCATGATCATTACGACTGATATCAGAGTAAAGATGTCACAAGAGTGTCGCACACTAAAAACCTGGTTGTTATAGGCATTACTCTACATTCTATCTCTGTTTGTTAACAAGTGCAGTCAGATGCATCAGCTCTGGAGCTGAGGGGCAAGGCTGATTTACCTTCAAATTAAAAGCGTTGCAGCCTGTTGCTCAAACAGATAATAAAAGGAAATTTAAATGGAGATTCTACACACCCGTTTGAAAATTTAAAAGTCTGGTCTGTCTGCTCATACTGATTTAATTCCATGGTTGCGTGTTAGTAATCAGTTGAAAGAGTCCTAGCAATGTTCCAACAACTAACTACATAAGTGTATGGATTCTATATAATTTCTTTATAGGCAAAAAATAAAATCTGTTCAAACATGCCTTCATCAAATTGCTTGAATATGGCTTAGTTTTATATTGAAAGGTCTAACAGGAATCGGCCTTTGTTTTGATCGTAAAATCTTGACGTGACGAATCGGCATCCCTCCCTCAGAGATTTCCGTTCACCGTGTGTGGCTGCTGTAACCGGCGACGGTATTGCGTGAGAAAGCGGGTCGGCCCGTCTGGGAACTAAGTGAGCATCCTGCAGGGCGGCAGGACAGGAGAAACCGAGAAATCGGGTCTCAGCTTCCACACACTCCGGATCACCGTGGGAAAAAATAGACTGGGACTAAACCCTGCGCCTGAAAAGCTGAGCGGACAGAGTTCCTACTACACTCAGCCCTTAGCTCTCGTGAAGGCACGTCAGGCAGAACTCCATTGAGAAATCTCGCAGTTTAATGCACAATCTCGAAAAGTTTGACCAGATGTAACATTAATAATGACTAAGAACGTTATGGGGAATGTTATCAGTTACCATTCAATTCGATATACAGGCAACCCAGCAAGCAGCATTCATGTAATCAACATCACAACTTTTATGACTTATTCCCACTGTCCATTACACCCAGTTTAGTGGGTCGTAGCTAATGAGGAGCAAACCAAGTTTAAGCTTTATTTCTACTCAACTAGCCTAGTCTAAGTATGCCTACTTCGCGGTGAACAAAATATATGCCGAAATAAAATGATTGTCTTACAGAATCAAAAGACACTCTCGATACTTATTTCAACAATTCATTCATTAATTTTATTTGATGTCTTTGCACTTCTGCAGCTAATCTTAAACTGGCCGTTTTTAAATAGAGTCTGGCTTTGTAAAGAAAAGAAGAGAATGTATTGAGGTTTCGACAAAAAGGACAAAGTTAGGCGAAGGCTTTTAGAGACAACCAGAAAAGAAAATGCTGATAGTTAAACCTCAATCTGTGTATTAATAGGCCTACATTTGTCCGCATTACACTTTTAGTTATTCTAATTGGCCAACATGTTTATTCACTAAGGATGTGAGCACAGTGTTTTCATTGAGCAACACTTAAATAACAAATACAGGTCAGCTTTAGCTCTAAAAGGCACGCGTTAAAGAGAACAGACGCCCCTATCTAATTATTAATAATAGTACTAAGCATAAAGTGAGAGACTCACCTTTACAGTGGATAGGTGAAGAACCGCTGCCAAAAGGATTTGTACCAAACTGACAACAAAGTTCATGGTTGTAATTCCGCACGATGAATCTTGGAATCTCTGCGGTCGTTTAAGGGTCAAAAATCGAACAATATCAACAAAACAACACGCACTCACTCAAAAAAGGAAAAATGAATATTTTAAAAAACCGCGGCAAATCCTGGCTATAGTAAAAGCAAATCCATATCTTCCATACGCATGTGGCACGTTCACAGGAACCCTTCCAGTGTCTCCCAGTAGCGCTCCGCTGGAAACCTTACTATCCAACAAGCCTCGCTCATCCACACACAAAGACACTATGATGGGTTCTAAAATCCACGCCGGAGCCCGGAGCTCATGAATACAGCGGTCCTCTCAAACGGCCAGTAATATAGTTCACGGTGGAGGCGGATCAGCTCAGCAACTTTACTCACCGGTGTCTCTCTTTACGCTCATTGATCCCACAACATGACGGCGTGTTTGTGTGTGTGTGTGCCAGCAGGCAGTGTTTGCCGTTAGCCTATAAAGTGATCCTTTTGCTTTCTGCTGTAAACCTCCCTTCTTGTGTTTCTGGTTTAGTGTCCGCCCCCGTTCGGTGCCTCTCAGGGGGAACAGCGACAGCAGCTTGTCCCGGCTCGGCAGCGGTACCAGCCTCTCTCGTGTTCGGTCTCCTCTTGGCGGCTGCTGCTGTACTTCATGCGTTATTATAGGCAAGGTATCAGTGTCCAGACGAGCCTGCTGGAGGCGGGGCGGCTGGGATGAACCAATGGGAGAGGTGGGTGGGTGGAGGGGTGTGTGTGTGTGTGTGTGTGTGTGTGTGTGCTGTTCACACACACGAGACACTCTTCATTGGTGACATACACCGTTTAATGTCTGAACTGCTATGTTGACCACTGTCAACTGCAAATGACAGATATAATAATAATAATAATAATCGTAATAATAATAATAATAATAATAATAATAATAATAATAATAAAATACCATACAAGTTTGAAGCATCAAAGATCATTATTTGAAGGCAATTAAAGAAAAAAAGAAACCTGATCATTTATTTTCACCACTAGAATAGTTGGGTTTAATTTAGCAAACACATATATTCTGTTGTGTATCATGTGCAGTATACTTTATTCTCATATTTGTTTACTTCATGTGGGCACTTTGTGTTTTATTTACATTGCAATAATGTATAGTTAAGTACCTGCAAATGAAAGGTATTATAATACATGCATCTTACTTCTCTTATCAGTTGGATTTGTTTTTCTTTTCTTTCTTTTTGTTATGTCGATATGTTGCTGTTTTTATAGTGTATCTGTACAAGTTACCGTGTCTGTTACTTTCTCAATAAATATTAATATCAATGAAGGAAAAAAATGATCACATGGTGTATAATTTCTCAGTTTATCACTGTTATATTTCATCAGTTCAGTAACACCTAATTAGCGATAATGGTACGTGTAACAAATGTAGTTTATTCACTGTGTTGGAGGCGAGGCTCAGTGAGTTAGAATCGCGGCTCCACACCATGGAAAGTCAGTCAGCCGTAACTAGCCAGCCCCTCGCCGGTGCGAGCCGACCAAAGGTAGCTTCTGCTAGCCGTCTCCCGGCAACTCCCGAGCAGCCGGGAAGCCAGGGAGGCTGGGTGACTGTCCGAAAGAACCAAAGCCCTAAACCAAAGCCCACGGTTCACCACTGACCCGTTCACGTTTCTAACAGGTTCTCTCCACTCAGCGACACACCTGCTGAGAAACTAACTCTGATTATTGGCAGCTCCATTTTTTACGAAATATGAAATTAGCGACACCAGCGACCATAGTCAAATGCATCCCAGGGGCCAGAGCGGGCGACATTGAATCTATTTAAAACTGCTGGCTAAGGATAAGCGTAAATATGCTAAGATTGTTATTCACGTCAGAGGTAATGACACCCGATTGCGCCAATCGGAGGTCACGAAAATTAATGTTGAGTCGGTTTGTACATATGCAAAGACAAAGCTCCCTGTCACCCACACACTCCTGCCAAGCTAATGTTGCCTTCCCGGACTCTGTAGTTTTCTCTGGGCCCCTACCTAATCTTACTAGCGATGACATGTATAGCCGCATGTCATCATTCAACCGCTGGTTGTCGAGGTGGTGTCCAGGTAATAATGTAGGCTTTGTAGATAATTGGCGGACTTTCTGGAGACGACCTAGTCTGATTAGGAGAGATGGCATTCATCCCACTTTGGATGGAGCCGCTCTCATATCTAGAAATCTGGCCGAATTTATTAGTGGCCCAAAGCCATGACAGCTCAGAGTTCAGACCATAGACTTAATACAGTCTGTGGTCCAGACCAGGAGGCAGAGTTGCAGTCCTACACGCTTCTCTGCGCTTCCATTAGAGCAGTTACCCACCCTAAACTCCACAGAGAGGTTGTCTGCCCCCCGACCACTTAAATTATTTAAATCCAAAGTAAACAGAAGAGGAGTTACACATAAAAACCTAATAAAAAGTAAAACCACCACTGCAACAGTACAACAAAATAGGAGAATTAAATGTGGACTCTTAAACATTAGATCTCTCTCATCTAAAGCTGTTCTAGTAAACAATCTAATATCAGATCATAATTGATTTATTTTGTCTTACTGAAACCTGGCTGTGTCACGATGAATATGTTAGCCTAAATGAATCCACTCCCCCCAGTCACATTAATACTCACATTCCTCGAGGCTCAGGCCGAGGAGGTGGAGCTGCAGCCATCTTCGACTCAAGCCTATTAATCAAACCTAAACCTAAACCTTGTTCTTAACCTTTCACACCCAAGCTGGAAAACACTACAGCCAATTTTATTTGTTATAGTGTACCGAGCTCCTGGACCGTATTCTGAATTTTTATCTGAATTCTCAGAGTTCTTATCAGGTTTAGTCCTTAAAACAGATAAAATAATTATTGTAGGTGATTTTAATATCCATGTGGATGTAGAAAATGATAGCCTTAGTGCTGCATTTATCTCATTATTTGGCTCAATTGGCTTCTGTCAGAGTGTACATAAACCCACTCACTGTTTTAACCACACCCTCGACCTTGTTCTTGTCTATGGCATAGAAATTGAACATCTAATAGTCTTTCCACAGAATCTTTTTTTATCAGACCATTATTTAATAACTTTTGAATTCCTATTACTGGACTACATGCCATTAGACTACACTAGATGTCTGTCTTATAGTGCTGTAGCTAAATTTAAGGAAGTGATTCCATTGGCATTTAATTCAGTTCCATGTCTCAATATAACAGATGACTCCTATGCTAACTTTAGTCCCTCCCAAATTGATCATCTTGTTGATAGTGCTGCAGGCTCACTACGAATAACACTCGACTCTATCGCCCCTCTAAAAAAGAAGATAATAAAACAGAGGAGGTTAGCTCCATGGTTAGCTCCATCCATGGCCACCCCTTAGTTATGCTGATATAGGCCTAGACTGCCGGGGGACTTCCTATGATGCACTGAGATCCTCTCTCCTCTCTCCTCCTCTTCCTCTCCATCTGTACGCCCTCATATCCCATCAATGCTTGTTACTAATTCAACTTCTTCCCGTAGTTGTGTGCTTTCTCTCCTCTTTCTCTCTCTCTCTCCTTCTGTTGCTTTCTGCAGGTATTTCTGCCTCCAGAGCTGTAGAGTCTGGATCTATGGTTGCAGGCCACCTGCTTCCCCCGTGTTCCTGCTCTGCACCCGCTGCTGCTATTACTGTTATTGCTCTTATTATTAGTATTACTATTATAATATTGCTCTTAGTATGATTTCTGTTAATATTAACATCAATACCATTACCACAACTATTACTTTACATCCCTATGTGGAAGTGTACTGTGCTGCTGTATGTTCTCTTTCCTCCTGCTCTCTCTCTCCCACTCCCCCCTCCCCCTTCAACCCAACCGGTCGAGGCAGATGACCGCCCACCCAGAGCCTGGTTCTGCTCAAGGTTTCTTCCTGTTAAAAGGGAGTTTTTCCTTGCCACTGTCGCCTAGTGCTTGCTCATGGTGGGAATTGTTGGGTCTCTGTAAATATAAAGAGTTGGTCTAAACCTGCTCTACTCGAGTGACCTGAGATAACTTAATATGGCGCTATATCTGTTTTTTTTTTTCTCGTTCCGGCGCCGCTGTGAGTGGCAGCCTGTTGCAGCAGCTCCCGTTCGCGGTTTGAGTTTTTTTGAGTTTACTAGTTTGCTAGTGAAGTATAGTCGTTCTTTTTTGCTATATATCTGTATGTATTTGCTATGTATTTTTAGTACTTGTTATTTTGCTATTTTTTGGCATCTTTGGAGTTTTTTGGACGTTTTGTTTGTCGTTTGTGGAGACGGGACTGCTGATGCCCTTAGAGACGGCGTCCATAGTTACCGCCGGCAGCCATGGTGACTCCATTGTTTACACCAGGGATCAGCTGTTAGCTCTCCGCCACACAGCAGTGCTACCACCCGGGGAGAGACCTGATGTGCCCCGCGAGCTGAGGAGGAGGAGACGGGGAAGCCGAGCGGGGGCTCAGCGCCGCGCCAGGAGAAGACGTTATACACCCGTCCTCCCATCGATCATCATGGGGAATGTAAGATCTATCACCAACAAGATGGACGAGCTGGCGGCGCTGACCCGGCATCAGAGGGAGTACCGGGAGTGTAGCATCATGCTATTCACGGAGACTTGGCTAACTGCGCTAACTCCGGATACGGACGTTTCAGTTAATGGCTTCCAACTACTTCGGGCGGACAGGACGATGGAGAGCGGTAAGAGGAAGGGAGGAGGGCTGGCAATGTTTGTTAATGACAGATGGTGTAACCCTGGGCACATCACTGTTAAAGAGCAAACCTGCGACAAGAACATTGAACTGCTAGCTGTTAGCATGAGGCCAAACTATCTACCGAGGGAATTCTCGCATGCCATCGTGATGGCAGCTTACATCCCCCCCTCTGCTAACGCTGAGGCAGCCTGTGATGTCCTGCTCTCAGCAGTAAGCAGGCTGCAGACACAGCACCCAGATGCCCTCATCGTCATCTCTGGTGATTTTAATCATGCCCCTCCGTCCTCCTGTCTACCCACATTCACTCAGTATGTTACTTGCCATACCAGAGACAACAGAATACTGGACTTATGTTATGCCAACACCAAGGATGCATACATCTCATTGAGTCTCCCCCCCCCGGGCAGATCTGATCACAACCTTGTGCATCTCAGGCCTGTCTACAGACCTCTTGTGCGCAGGCTGCCTGCTGTCCCACGCACAGTGAAGAAGTGGTCTAACGGAGCAGAGGATGCTTTAAAGGACTGTTTTGACACTACTGTATGGGACATTTTTAGTGACGCTCATGGGGAGGATATTGACAACCTCACAGACTGTCTGACAGATTACATAAACTTCTGTGTGGAAAACACCATCCCCACTAGGACTGTACGTTGTTTCGCCAACAATAAACCCTGGATTACTCCTGATATTAAGGCTCTCCTCAAGGAAAAAAAGAGAGCTTTTGTATCGGGTAACAAGGAGGAGTTGAAGAGTGTCCAGCGAGAGCTAAGGAGGAGGATCAGGGAGGGGAAAAACAGCTACAGGAGAAAGTTGGAGAGTCAACTGCAGAAAAATAACACCAGAGGAGTTTGGAAGGGCCTTAAAACCATCTCGGGCCATATGGACTCCAAGCCCCGGCCTGCGGGGGATCAGAAGTGGGCAGATGACCTGAACGTATTCTTCAACAGATTCGATCAGGCATCTACCCCTCCCCCTGCCCCGTCTCCTCTGCAACCATCATTACCATCTACCCTCCCTGCCTACAGCCCTCCCCCTCCCTCATCTCACCACTCATCACTCCCCACAGCCCTCAGCTTACAGCCACTTAATACACCCACACCACAGCCTGGGCTGGGCCCATCTCCCCATTTCACACCCGCAAACACCCCCCATTCAGCCCTCATGCCCCCTACAAGCTCAACCGGGCTGTTCCTCACAACATCCCAGGTGAGAAACGAACTGAGGAAGATAAGGGTGGGGAAGGCGGCGGGCCCAGACGGCATCAGCTCCAGACTTCTGAAGTCCTGTGCGGACCAGCTGTGTGGGATTGTTGAGCACCTGTTCAACCTGAGTCTGAAGCTGGGGAGGGTGCCAAAACTGTGGAAAACATCGTGTCTGGTTCCTGTGCCGAAGACCCCACACCCCAAGGACCTCAATGGCTATAGGCCAGTGGCATTGACCTCTCACCTGATGAAGACCCTGGAGAAACTGGTCCTTGTTCACCTGCGTCCGCTGGTGAGCCCATGTATGGACCCTCTGCAGTTTGCCTACCAACCCCGCATTGGGGTGGATGACGCTGTCATTTACCTACTTCATACATCCCTCTCTCACCTAGAAAAGGCTGGAAACACTGTGAGGATCATGTTTTTTGATTTCTCCAGTGCTTTTAACACCATCCAGCCCAGGATTCTGGGGGACAAGTTGGAGCACGCTGGGGTGGACCATCACCTGGCAGCATGGATCCTGGACTACCTCACAAACCGACCACAGTATGTGAGGTTACAGGACTGTGTCTGACACACTTCTCTGCAGCACAGGGGCTCCACAGGGAACCGTTCTGGCGCCTTTCCTGTTCACCTTCTACACAGCGGACTTCACCCATAACACTTCGAACTGTCACCTGCAGAAGTTCTCTGACGACTCTGCCATCGTCGGCCTCATCACCAACGGGGATGATGGGGAGTACAGAGAACTGACCCAGGGCTTTGTGGGTTGGTGTCAGCAGAACCGCCTCCAGATCAACGCGAGTAAAACCAAAGAGCTGGTGGTGGACTTCGGCAGGCGCAAACTCCCTCCACCTACACCAGTGAGCATCCAGGGAACGGACATTGAGATTGTGAGATCGTACAAGTATCTGGGTGTTCACTTGAACAGCAAACTGGACTGGTCAGACAATACGGACGCTCTGTTTAAAAAGGGCCAGAGTCGTCTCTTTTTGCTCAGGAGACTAAGATCTTTTGGAGTGCAGGGTGCGCTCCTGAGGACTTTCTATGACTCTGTGGTGGCATCAGCTGTCTTGTATGGGGTGACCTGTTGGGCCAGTGGCATCTCTTCCAGGGATAGGAAGAGACTGGACAGACTGATTAAGAAGGCCAGCTCTGTCCTTGGATGCCCTCTGGACTCAGTGGAGGTGGTGGGAGGCAGGAGAATGGTGGCCAAGCTATCATCACTACTGGAGAACACTTCCCACCCCCTACATGTCACTCTTTCAGCACTGGGCAGCTCCTTCAGCGACCGGCTGCTCCACCCGCGGTGTCTGAAGGAGAGGTACCGTAGGTCCTTTCTGCCTGCTGCTGTCAGACTCTATAATCAGTACAACTCCCGGTAATCTACACTTGACTGTCAGTGTGCAGACTGTTCACTACTATACTTCATCTACTGCTGTGCATTATCTTCATACATATATTGTATTCATGATGTTATCTACTTCATATGTTGCTGTGAAATATTTTCATGTACATGTATATTATATATGTGCAATATTTTTATCTTATCTATTTGTTCATACTTACAACTGCACTCAGTCACTCTATTATTTATTTCTGTCTATACTGTGTATAGGACTATTTTTCTATTTATTTTTATTGTATTTCTATATATGACACTTTTGCTGGCTGCTGCAACGCTAAAAATTTCCCCGCTGTGGGACAATAAAGGCTTATCTTATCTTATCTTATCTTATCTTATAAATAAAACTGAATTGAATTGAATTAATCACAGTGTGGTATCCTGTGATGTTATGATTTGAATATTTGTCATTACTTTTTGACTTTTTCAAGTCAGCTCAAAGCTGCACTAGGTTTTCAACTTCTCATCCCCCAGTGGCAGCTAGGGGTTAACTGTTTGAATGATGTGATTTCAGTTCCCAGAGTTTTTCATTTGGAATTCTGTTATTGAAAATATTTTGTCACTTCTATTTTCAGACAGTCCTCAGTATCGTAGCTGGTCAAAATGCCACAATTGTTTTATAACAGCCAATACATATTTAAAGCTAACTAATCAAATTTTTTATATTAACAAAACATGTATAAAGTGAAAGGTGTCGCTTGTAACAAACCCACAGAGAATTATCACCAACCCTGCAGATCCTATCAGCTCTAAAGAGTTCTTTCAGCTTGCTTTGGTTTTATGTCACACTAGCTGCTCAGCAGACAGACAGACAGACAGACAGACCCGGTTTGAGCATTTAGAGCCAGATTTTTGCTGGATGTGTAAATAAGCAACATGTCGTCTGCTAACACGTTCACCATAACAACTTTCTAAGCTGATGTGTTTGCAGCTTGCTGTCAGTTAATGCAGGTTTAAGTAACAGCTTAAGCAAGCTGCTAGTTAACAATAAAGGCTAAGATGGCACTTTTATTTTCTTGTATGTATATTTGTCCTCTATTGGCCATTAGGAAACCCGCACACCAGCACACCGATCCAGGATCATATATCTGGTTTATGTAACACTGTTGACACTGTCCTCTATGATACTGTAAGCACTTGTAAATATAAAGTTGGAAAACCCTTTCTCCTTAATGGTGACCTTGTGCTGTTCCAGTAGGAAGGAAACTGAATTCCAGCTCATTGCACCATCACTGCTTTCTGAGCAACCCTGCCCCCCTGCCTTTCCTATCAAACTAATCTATTGCTGGGTCTCAATCCGGATAGGCACGTTAGTACATGCAGTACACTGTGTACACTATGTACTTACTTGCGTAGTGTGTGAATTTTGACAAGGTAGTGTTGTCCCAAACACTGCCGTTGTGGACTTACCGGAGATGACGTTCGCAACATTTGAGTTCTTCTTCTTCTTTTTAAGAGTTGCAGCCAGGGGGTGCATTATCACCAACATTAAACCGTGATTGTCGCCCGCCAAAATATCTGCCGGCTTGTTTGCTCACCTCAATTCAATTTTATTAAAAATTAATAAAAATGTAATTTTACTTTTAGTGCGGGGTTCACCTTAACAATCGCAACCGCGGCTGCTATTTTCATAGGTTGGTGGTCCCTCCCCTTCCGCTACATAGCCAAGATAGTGACCATTGAGGGTGAGAAGTGTACAGCATTCCACACTGAACTTTTTGACCGTTATGAACACACCATCCGGGTACTCATAGTTCACTGCATTTTGCCAGAATTGTCAGTGTGAACACATTTATGCACTTATAATAGCAAGTGTAAGTACAGAAAAACACCACTTGAGACACAGCTTATCTTTCACTTCCTAACTGATATCACTGTTTTTACAGTTTTCAATGTTCCTCTTTATAATCCACGTTTTGTCTAGGTTCAGTATTCTGTTTCAGGGAACACATCACATCAGCAAAGTGCACTCAGAATGCTTTTTCATTAGGACTGTAAATTTCCATGCGAAATGAAGCCCTATTGCTATTTACTTTACTGGAAACATTTAGATTAACCCTTCCCAACCCGGGACAATATTACTCCCTTTCTAATTCATTCATTTCTTTCAATTAAGCACTCCACTCCCTGGTATTCCTCAAACTATATATCTTCAGTGTTCTGGTGTCAAAATGTCAAAATCATTGTTTTTCTAATGTGTTTCCCTAAAAGTTTTATGGGATCGCAAGAGAGTGTTCAATTTTTTATTCAGCGTACGCTGGATTCAAGTTTTGCGATTCTGATGTCACAAAGGATGTTTCAGTTCCTGTTAGACTATCCGACAAGCACCTTGTTTAAATCGTACTGACGCTGTAACAATTTTTGACATCACACAGCTGGTTCAAAGGCCCTGCTGAACACTAGGAGTCCTATCCTTCCATTAAAACACACAGGGTTCTAAAGCAGTTCTCTTGATTGGGGGGCCTTGTGTGAACAGGGCTTTACTTTTCCTTGTGCTATACGTAACTCCCTGTCTTTTGTTGCATGTGAAAGTAGATCGCTATTTCAAGTTAGTGAACGTATTTTATATGAACGTATTTTGTAGGAAACAGGGTCGAGGGGAGAAATTAGCTCACAGATTTCTGTGGCTCGACTCTTAGGTTTTCAGCATTATTGTATGTATTCTATTATGTATTACAACCATTTTTACATGTGAACATATTTGCCATCAAATAAATCTGATTTCTTTTTTTTCTTTTTTTTAAACTTGAAGCCTTCTAACTCAGCTTGAACTAATAGCACCCATCTGGGACTGTTCACACTTTGAAACATGTTGGAAGCTGTCATAATGCTGTGATTTAAGTTTTCTACTGTTTGAGGTACTACATTTGCTTAACTGATACACTGGAGTTTAGATTTACCTCTTTTACAACATTAACTATCATGGAAAGGAGCAGTACATTCAAAAACAGTTTCTACATATGTGCTTATAGCATATATCATTTTGGATCAATTGAACAATTATGCAATATTCATTCAAACATTAAAAATCCTGTGCATTTATTGTAGCAGCACATTTTTATCAAAATAAATGAATCGGACCCTACAATTGCACAGCCTCTCATTTCTACACTCCTTTGACCATTCACTGCAGCTTTGTGAATAAAAATAATACAGAACGACGTTTACAAGCCAACATCAAATTCAAGCATCAACTTCCACAAACAAAGCTCTCCTAACTACCATGTGAAGGACTTTGTTTCCCTAGAACTTGTCTTCTCAGGCAGCGCTTTCCTCCAGCCTGCAGTATATGTATCGTAGTATGCAGGGATGGAAAGAGTACTAGAGTATTTTACTCTAGTATAAGTACTGTTACTTTTACTCAAAAAACTTTTACTCAAGTAAAAGCAAAATTACTTGTGTAAAAATATACTGTAAAAGTAAAAAGTAGCTCAGTTGAAATTTACGTTACTGCGTTACCTTTTTTAAAAAGAGAGGGGGGTGTAAATAAATAAATATAGTCAAGTTAATTTTATTTATATAGCCCAATATCACAAATCACAAATTTGTCTCAAGGAGCTTTACAATCTGTGCAGTATACAACACCCTCTGTCCTTAGGCCCTCAATTAAAATGAGGAAAAACTCCCCCAAGAAAACTTTTAACAGAGAAAATGTTAGAAAGCTCAGGAAGAGCAGCAGAGGAGGGATCCCTTTCCCACAGACAGACAGGACAGACAGGAAACAGATGTCGTATGTACAGAACAGACCAACATAATGAAATTACAGAATGGACAATCATGATGACAAGATAGATAGATAGATAGATAGATAGATAGATAGATAGATAGATAGATAGATAGATAGATAGATAGATAGATAGATAGATAGATTTGAACATATATGAAGAATATGGATCCAGGAGGACATTCAAAACATAAGCAACATTAAGGACAATTGCAAGAGGTAAATAATGAAACATATGCATATACATACAAATACACACACATAAAAGTTAAAAACTCAGTGAAAGAAATAAAAACCAACAGCTCATGACCACAGAAGTATTGTCAGTCAGCTGTTAGGAAAAGCCCTTCTGTAAAAGTAAGTTTTAAGACGATATTTAAAAGCAGCAACAGAGTCAGCTGATCTGATGCTCAGTGGAAGGCTGTTCCAAAGCCAAGGAGCCAGTACTGCAAAGTCTCAATCACCCTTGGATTTTAACCTGGACTCTGGAATACTTAGAAGACCCAGACTGGCAGACCTGAGGGGTCTGTTAGGAGTATATAACTGAGCTCCTGTGTGAGGACCTCAGTTATATACTCCGGTGCCAGATCATTTAGAGCCTTGTGTGTGATTAAAAACACTTCAAAATGGATTCTAAAAGAGACTGTAAGCTAATGCAGTGAGGTCAAAATTGGTGTGGTCAATAGTTTTGGTCAATAGTCTAGCTGCTGAATTTTTGACAATTTGAAGCTGCTCCATAGCTCGATTATTTAGACAAGTAAACAAGGCACGACAATAATTGAGGTGGGAGGATATAAGAACGTGTTATTTTCTCCATATTACTGAAGGACAAAACTGATCCAATCATTGAGATAGTCCTCAGTTAATAAAAACACGACTGGACTACGTTCTTAAGATGTTGCTCCAAGCTCAAGTTGCTATCCAGGATAATAACACCCAGATTTTTTGTAGCTGACTTTGTGTTGGGAGTAAGGGGGCCAAGGAGTGGCTGTATTTGTTTTAAAACGTGTTCAGGGCCAATGATGACAACTTCTGTCTTGTCTGAGATACATTTTAATAAGTTTTGGGACAGCCAGCTTGTTATGCCATATAGGCAGCTATGTAAATGACAGGTACAGCTGTGTATCATCCGCGTAGCTATGGAAGGAGATGTGATGACGTATTATCTGTCCCAGGGGTAACATGTACAGGGTAAACAGAACAGGTCCCAAGATTGATCCTTGTGGTATTCCATGTATAGACTGAGCAGTTCGTGAGGGAAATTCACCAACAGAAACAAAAAATGTCCTGTTGAAGTACAAGGAAAACCAGTCCAGAGTAGTTCCAGTAATAACCGCCCACCGTTTTAGCCTGTCTGTCATCATTACATCATCTGAGGAGGGCAGTTTCTGTACTATGTAGCTTGCAGGAACTGTATTGAAACTTCTCAGAAATGTTGTTGTTATTAAGTACCTGTAGTAGTTGGTCCAGCACTACCTTTTTTAGGATTTAGGATACCTTTTTTTTATATGAAAGTTAGTTTGAAAATTGGCTGGAAGGTTTAAACCGGGTCCCTTCAGCAGCGGTTGAACACAAGCAGTTTTAAAAAGGTCTGGTAAAACCCCAGAGGCCAGAGAGCTATTGATGATGGTCAGCAGTGTGGGGCTGATTGATTATATTGCTTATTTAATAGAGATAATATCAAGGGGACTCGATGAGGATCTCATAAGTGACAGGTTTCCTAAGATCCTGTGGTGATATTGGTCTAAAACAATCCAACACATCCAAGGAAGGGCAAGGGAGGTCGACTGCAGAGGTTGAAGGAGTGATATTTTCTCTAATATGTTGAATCTTTTCTATGAAGAAGGTAAGAATTTTGTCGCAGTTGGAGAAGAAACGTCTAGGGGGAGGAGAGTTTACAAGCTGATTGATGGCATTCAATTCAATGCAATTCAGTTTTATTTATATAGCGCCATATCATAACAAAGTTATCTCAGGGCACTTTTTCGAATAGAGCAAGTCTAGACCGACTCTTTATATTTACAGAGACCCAACAGTTCCCACCATGAGCAAGCACTATGCGACAGTGGCAAGGAAAAACTCCCTTTTAACAGGTAGAAACCTTGAGCAGAACCAGGCTCAAGGTGGGCGGTCATCTGCCTCGACCGGTTGGATTGAAGGGGGAGGGGGGGAGCGGGAGAGAGAGAGCAGGAGGAAAGAGAACACACAGCAGCACAATACAGCTCCACACAGGGATACAAGGCAATAGATATGGCAATGGCATTGATGTTAACACCAACAGAAACAACATCAAGAGCAACATTATAATAGCAATACTAATAACAAGAGCAACAACAGCAATAGCAGCAGCGGGTGCAGAGCAGGAGCACAGGGGCAGCAGGCGGCAGCAACCACAGACCCAGACTCTACAGCTCCAGAGGCAGAAATACCTGCAGAAAGCAACAGAAGGAGAGAGAGAGAGAGAGAGAGAGAGAGGGGAGAGAAAGCACACAACTACGGGAAGAAGTTGAATTAATAACAAGCATTGATGGGATATGAGGGCGTACAGATGGAGAGGAAGAGGAGGAGAAAGGAGCTCAGTGCATCATAGGAAGTCCCCCGGCAGTCTAGGCCTATAGCAGCATAACTAAGGGGGGGCTCAGGGGTCACCTGAGTCAGCCCTACTATAAGCTTTATCAAAGAGGAAAGTCTTAAGCCTACTCTTAAATGTGAGGAGGTTGTCCGCCTCCCGTACACAAACTGGGATCTGGTTCCACAGGAGAGGAGCTTGATAGCTGAAGGCTCTGGCTCCCATTCTACTTTTAGAGACTCTAGGAACCACAAGGAACCCTGCATTCTGGGAGCGCAGTGCTCTAGTGGGGTAATAGGGTACTATGAGCTCTTTAAGATATGATGGTGCCTGACCATTTAGGGCTTTGAAGGTGAGGAGAAGGATTTTTAAATTCTATTCTGGATTTTACAGGGAGCCAGTGTAGAGAAGCTAATATTGGAGAAATATGTTCTCTTTTTCTGGTTCTTGTCAGTAAACGTGCTGCAGCATTCTGAATCAGCTGGAGAGTCTTAAGGGATTTATTGGGGCAGCCTGTTAATAGAGAGTTGCAATAATCCAGCCTAGATGTAACAAATGCATGGACTAGTTTTTCTGCATCTTTTTGAGACAGGATGTGCCTGATTTTTGCAATGTTACGTAAATGAAAAAAGGCAGTCCTTGAAGTTTGTTTTATGTGGGAGTTAAAGGACATATCCTGATCAAAGATAACTCCAAGATTCCTTACGGTGTCGCTGGAGGCCAGGGCAATGCCATCTAGAGAAACCATATCTTTAGATAATGTGTTTCGAAGGTGTTTGGGGCCAAGTACAATAACTTCGGTTTTGTCTGAGTTTAACATCAGAAAATTGCAGGTCATCCAGGTTTTTATGTCCTTAAGGCATGCTTGAAGTTTAGCTAATTGATTGGTTTCATCTGGCTTGATCGATAAATATAATTGGGTATCATCTGCATAACAATGAAAATTTATGGAGTGCTTCCTATCAGTGCTTCCTCGATATCAGTTTGTACATGTTAACGATGAATCCTCTATGCACACCAAAGTTAGTCACCGAGTTCCACAAGGTTCTGTGCTTGGACAAATTCTATTAACCTTATAAATGCTTCCTTTAGGCAATATTATTAGGAAGCACTCCATACATTTTCACAAAACTGAAGTTATTGTACTTGGCCCCGAACACCTTCAAAACACATTATGTAAAGATAGTTTCTCTAGATGGGATTGCCCTGGCCTCCAGCGACACCGTAAGGAATCTTGGAGTTATCTTTGATATCAGGATATGTCCTTTAACTCCCACATAAATCAAACTTCAAGAAATGCCTTTTTTCACTTACATAACATTGCAAAAAACAGGCACATCCTGTCTCAAAAAGATGCAGAAAAACTAGTCCATGCATTTGTTACATCTAGGCTGGATTATTGCAACACACTCCCTCTGTCACTCGTTCAGAGGTGTTCCCCACACATGGTGTTTCTGCTGTGACGCCCCTCTATGAGCCCACGAGCGCTGTTACGCCTTGTGTGGACAGCGCACACGCATCCATGCCTGCGTCTTGCGTCTCCTCTCCTCACTCATCAGTGTGTGTGAGTGAGTTTGACACACAGCAGCACATTTACGGGCTCTCTCCTAAACGGCGGCTGTGTGATGCTGGGCTCTCTGGCCGTTGCGCATCTCCTCTCCCGCTATGGCCGGCTGTGAGTCCAGATCAGCCCTTTCGGTCCGAGCCCCCCATGGGTTACGCTCCGGCTCATGCGACGGCGGCGAGGGCTCTCTCTCGGCTCGTCTCCATGACGAGCATGGCGCAAACAAATGTACGCCCGCTTTCAGAGCGTTGCTCAGAGTGGCGGAGCATATGTTTGATGGACAGCTGGATGAGCAGGCTGATCGACAGAGGTTACACTCTGCAGTTCGCCACTCCCCCCCCCGCGCGGTTCAACGGGATACTGGAAACAGTTTTATCATCCCAGGAACACTGCCTCGCTCTCCAGTCAGAGCTGCGGGAACTACTGTTGAAAGATGTGATTTCCAGAGTTCCTCAGGGCTCCGCACGGCTGCGTTGCGCCATTCCCAGCGCTTATTTGTGCACTACAGGCAGCAGTCTCAGGGACTTCCTCTGTCTGCACAGCGTCTGTCACACTGGCTGTGTGAAGCTGTTTCACAGGCGTATCTTTCCTCGGGAATGGACCCCCCGGAGAACATCAGGGCGCATTCAACGAGAGGAATTTCATCTTCCACGGCTCTGCATGGAGGTATGACAGTGGAAGACATATGCACTGCAGCATCATGGTCTTCCCCCTGTTCTTTCATTCGTTTTTATCTGCGGGATGTGTCCCGTTTTTCTATGACGCACTCTGTACCGAGTGTTCTGTCAGAGTGATTGGATTGTGATTGTCTGTGCGCTCTCTCCTCTTTCCTGTCGGCATGTGGAGAGCTTTGTTTTTTAACCTACTCTGTTTTCGCTGGACTGTTACAGTTTGTAACCTTCGTCCTTGCTTGTCACAGCAGTAGGTTTTATTGTGTTTTTTAGCCTTCCTTCCCTCACGGTGAATGTCAGGTTTGTTATTGTGCTTGTGTCACTTGAGTGCCCGTGGTGAGGTTGGTTGCGCTGCGCCATTTCGCGGGACGCAGCGCCGTGGCTTGTATTTTGTTCTCTTTTTTATTGGATCAGGGTGTGTTATGCTTGTGGTACGGGATGGACCCAGTGAGGCATAGACTATATCCTGCATCACCCTTAACCCACTAGCGATAGCCTTAGAGGGCGAAGCCTATACGAAATAGAACGTTGGTTACGTATTGTAACCCCAGATTCTATGAGTATAGGCGCAGCCCTCTAAGATCTGGGCCTCACGGGCTTCCGGGATGGCTGACGAAAAAGCTAATTTGTGA
The DNA here is from genome assembly GCA_005408345.1 of Macquaria australasica. Lineage (NCBI taxonomy): Eukaryota > Metazoa > Chordata > Actinopteri > Centrarchiformes > Percichthyidae > Macquaria > Macquaria australasica. The sequence continues at coordinate 19,398 of SEMN01001415.1, read as the reverse complement.
GCCGATTGTACGGTCTCAGTCCAATTTATACACAGGGTGAGACCGTGGATGAGGCCCATCACGCAGGTGGGCGTGGACTTAAGTTTTTCAGTGCTGCGCATGCGCACAAGGGATAAACCCACTAGCGATAGCCTTAGAGGGTGAAGCCTATACTCATAGAATCTGGGGTTACAATAACCAACGTGTAGGAAGGTGATTGGTGGTCGGATGGGTCAAACAGGACTTTCACCCAGGAGACCACTGTTGGAAAAGTCAATGTTGACTTCTTTTTAAACTTAGCCTACATACATAACTTAACTTACGTAAACTAACCCTAACCCCCCCTAATGTACTTATTTTAACCCATACCATGATCTTTTCCTAAACCTAACCAAGTAGACAGTTTCACTTTAACCACGTGTTTGTTATTGTTACCATGACGGTGAAGGTCACCTGACTTACACCCAACTTTGATGATGTGTGTGGTCAGAGATTCATCACACTTGTACCAGTCAACGCACTGAGCTAAGTGCAGCAATGTGCTTCCTCCATACAAGGTTTAGTGCAAAGTTGCTCTTAACCAGACTGTAGCTGCCATGATATTGAACATAATCCTGGATTTGCAGAAGTGTCCACTTACAGCATTCTATTTAGTAAAAGGTTTGAAAAGAGGACAAAGAAAAGATGACAAGAAGAAAGCTCAGCTTACCACTTATTTAATCACCATTTTCAAACCTAAGGAGATTTTTTTTCCTTTGGATGACACTGCATTTTAGCAACCAAATGAACAGACATGCAGTGTGACAAAGAAACATCACTTAGACTTCACAGGTTTAAATTACATTCTTTAGCCCATGTCAAAGTATTCATTTGGATTAGTAGGCTACAGCCCTAAAGTGAATCTAGAAAAATACATGAACTCTAAAAGCAGCAGATGTCACGTCGAGCCATTTAGGCAGCACGGAGAGGACCCAAACGCAGACAGGCGAGGACGCAGGGAGACTGAAGGAAGTCCGATTTATTAACTCAAAAAATAACAAAAACTCACATGAACTCAGGAAGAGACACACAGGGAATCGCTAGGAACATGACACTAGGAGAACGTCCAACACAGGTAACTAGGGTACACCAACATTAGCAACATCAATGATACAACAAAGAACAAAGGACAGGGGCTGGTATAAGTAGGGAAGAGACAACGAGGGAATCAGGGGCAGGTGAGTCACAAGACACAGGTGAAGCCAGTCAAAACTGGAGGGAAACACAACAAAGACAGGAAGTAAGAAGCACACAAGGAGACAAGAACAGTAACTTCAAAATAAAACAGGAAACACCAAAACCCAAAAACACACAAACAAGAGTCCTTCATGGACCATGACAGCAGACAGCTCATATGACTATTGTACCTCAAGGAACAGCTTTCCTTGTCTAATGTTTGGTGATTAAATGGTGAGGCAGAGACATTTTCCACATGTATGTATACTGTGTGCACCACTCACTCCCTATTCATTTACCAGGGAGCAGTGGTGCAGTAAGAGAGGATATTACTGAATTATGTCATCAGCAGTGAGTCTATCTGACACCACATGGCCCAACAATTTGATACCCCACACTGTCAAAGAAAAATGACATTTACAGTACATGTGACATTAGAGCAGTCTCCACAGATTTGAGAGAAACTTGCTTCATTGGTTTGATTTGATAACTGTTTGTCTGCTGATATCTAACATGTAGGGCACACTATGTGGAGTCCACACTCCCTATGTGGTGAAATAAGATGTTATAGATTATTAGAATAAACTACTGGTAGTCAAAACACATTTGCTTTCCCCATAACATAAAGGACATTTCCCTGTTTGTTTTTTTTGCTAAAGTATCAATGGGGCTTATGATTACCTTCATGCTGTGCCAGAACCATGTGGCACGACAACAGTGATAGGTGCTCCTAAAGATAGATATCTGAGCTAGTTGTAGGTATGAGTGAAACATGAGCTCAACTCGATATGAAGAAAAGATCCGGTCCTCCTGATATGAAACTGTTTTCATTCAGTTTGTCACTGGATTTTGAAAATTGAGTCATTTTAAAATGAAGGTCTTCCATATACCTTTAAAAGCATTTGACAACTAAATAGCTATATTTTAAATAAACCTTTCTCATGTTTGCATACCATGCAGGTTAGACATCTCAAGAAATACTAGCCAGATTGCCATGAAGTTTAGAAAATGTATATTCAGTGTGCCTTAGAGGATAGTCCTTACCTTTTCTGCTCACCACCTGACCTTTTTTCTAGCAGCACCATCAAGACAAGCAACACTTGATTAATGCTCCAATGCAAGGTCACATCAGTAGCCATGTCTATGAAACTTGCTGTGGATATTCACGCGTCAACTTGGATGAACAGGACTATCCTTACTAAATAAATGACAGCTTTGGTCAGAAGCAAAGTAGGAAGTAGCATGATGTTTGGTTTGTATCCTGTGTCCTACCATCAGTCGATGTTGGTTTCCCTGACTCCAACCATAACCCTAACAAGTCATTTTTTAACCATCATGTCTGTGATTTTCCACCCAGTGTTTTATCAGGTAATGTCCTTACACACATACACACACACCACTTAATTCACCTGCAGTCTCTTGTGTCTGGAAGAGTAATGAAGCTTAACAACCAGCATGTGACATGCATGCCGCTCTATGAAATGTTACTTTGAGTTAATGAATGAACACACAGTATTGGTCATGAGGAGGCTGTAGAGTGTATACTGTATGTGTTGCAGGCTGCCACTCCTTGACCTGTATGAGGGAACATGTTATTCTTCCCTCATTGTGGGTCTCAGGTCTTTATCAAGATCCTCCTCCAGGACTTTTATCTCAAATAGTCTGCTCTTCACTTTATTGCGTCTCTCAAGTGCCTGATACTGTGCCAACTGGTAGAAAAGGCATCAGTCCAGTCTTCTGTATCCTCAGACTGTCTATGATACATGTCTAATATACTGTAAAAACTGTGTTCGTGAACTTGTGATAAGTTACTGTACTGAATATGATATCACTGAATGTAGTCATTTACCATTTATCTCCATGAGAGCCTAGAGCAGCTGCCTTAACCCAAAATGCGCTCTCATCCAAACTCTACAAGCAGGAGTTCTGCACTGTGTTAGCACCCTCTGGAGATCATTGGCCCACCCGACACTCTTCCTTTCCTGTAACTGTGAGGGTCAGGCTGAGGCCCGTAGAACCTCTAACATTTCTGCCAAAATATTTAGTCTGGACTGAACTTGCAAGGGAGTCGCAGTGATAACATGTGCACAAGCAGAGACTGGAAAACCCATCACACCAAGTTCATGCTGCAGGGGTGGAAGATGTGAGGGAGTCCCTCTCTGCTGTGATGTAAGCTAATCTGGAAGGATGAGCAGGACACCAACACACTCTTTTAGTTTGCAGAGCTCTAGGCTTTAATTGAAGAATAACAAGCCAGTGCATCTGCTGCATCAGATCCTCCCTGTACTCTCTGCTGATGCCACAAAAGACCAGGGGATTTCCAGGGGCCACAAAACTTAATGAGCTTTCTTCCTGTCCTATCAGCATTAACACCCACACTAAACACACAGTGTTTCTGGAATCTGTCTCTCTGTAAAACATTCTGCCATCTTGATTAGCTGGCATGTGATGGCTAGCGCCATCATAGTATTTGCAGTTTTAGTCTCAGATGTAAAACTGCAAATACTATGTTAGTAAATAATACTCAGTTTTCTGGCTAAACAGAAATATAAAACACAAGATAATCAATATTTTTTATCATAACAATGTATGAAATTACAGTGTGAAAATACTATGACAATGTAAAAGGTCTCTCTGGTAGTGATGAACCTATAGAGAATTATCAGCTGAATGTGAGCTTTAAACATTTTTTAAAACCTCAGCTTTACGGAGCTTCAAATTGAGTTTAAGTCATTGTTCAGAGAGAGTTTTGTTCACTCTCATGGCATAATTTTGAGAGAATAAGCTGTAAAAAGCCACTGTCCAGTCATGGCTCAGCTGCAAACAGCAGACAGACACAGTTAACTCTACTGTAGCTGGTGAACACAGTGGAGCATTTAGCAGATAAAGAGCCAGATAATTGGCCCCGAACACCTTCGAAACACATTATCTAAAGATATAGTTTCTCTAGATGGCATTGCCCTGGCCTCCAGCGAAACCGTAAGGAATCTTGGAGTTATCTTTGATCAGGATATGTCCTTTAACTCCCAAATAAAACAAACTTCAAGAACTGCCTTTTTTCATTTACGTAACATTGCAAAAATTAGGCACATCCTATCTCAAAAAGATGCAGAAAAACTAGTCCATGCATTTGTTACGTCTAGGCTGGACTATTGCAACTCTCTATTATCAGGCTGCCCCAATAAATCCCTTAAGACTCTCCAGCTGATTCAGAATGCTGCGGCACGTTTACTGACAAGAACCAGAAAAAGAGAACATATTTCTCCAATATTAGCTTCTCTACACTGGCTCCCTGTAAAATCCAGAGTGGAATTTAAAATCCTTCTCCTCACCTTCAAAGCCCTAAATGGTCAGGCACCATCATATCTTAAAGAGCTCATAGTACCCTATTACCCCACTAGAGCACTGCGCTCCCAGAATGCAGGGTTCCTTGTGGTTCCTAGAGTCTCTAAAAGTAGA
>SEMN01001415.1:0-14576 GCA_005408345.1 Macquaria australasica | reverse complement strand
CCTCCTCACATTTAAGAGTAGGCTTAAGACTTTCCTCTTTGATAAAGCTTATAGTAGGGCTGACTCAGGTGACCCCTGAGCCCCCACTTAGTTATGCTGCTATAGGCCTAGACTGCCGGGGGACTTCCTATGATGCACTGAGCTCCTTTCTCCTCCTCTTCCTCTCCATCTGTACGCCCTCATATCCCATCAATGCTTGTTATTAATTCAACTTCTTCCCGTAGTTGTGTGCTTTCTCTCCTCTCTCTCTCTCCCTCCACTTCTGTTGCTTTCTGCAGGTGTTTCTGCCTCTGGAGCTGTGGGGTCTGGGTCTGTGGTTGCTGCCGCCTGCTGCCCCCGTGCTCCTGCTCTGCACCCGCTGATGCTATTGCTGTTGTTGCTGTTATTAGTGTTGCTATTATAATGTTGCTCTTAGTGTTGTTTCCGTTGGTGTTAACATCAATGCCATTACCATATCTATGCTGTATTGAGCTGCTGTATGTTCTCTTCCTCCTGCTCTCTCTCTCCCGCTCCCCCCTTCCCCCTTCAACCCAACCGGTCGAGGCAGATGACCGCCCACCTTGAGCCTGGTTCTGCTTGAGGTTTCTACCTGTTAAAAGGGAGTTTTTCCTTGCCACTGTTGCATAGTGCTTGCTCATGGTGGGAACTGTTGGGTCTCTGTAAATATAAAGAGTCGGTCTAGACCTGCTCTATTCGAAAAAGTGCCCTGAGATAACTTTGTTATGATATGGCGCTATATAAATAAAACTGAATAATTCCCTTAGGAGTTGGAGAACAAAAAGCAAGTGTTTTGCAGGTAATTGCAAGTTTAATAAATTAATTCAATAAAATAATCTTTATTAAATGTCCTCATATTGCATCTTTATCAAAGGATATATTTTTACTGCTGCTGCAGGTGGATAGCATAAGTTTTAATTTTTAAGGAAGCGGCACTTACCTACTGGAAAAAGTAACCTTTAGTGCTGGAGTTAGACATTGGTAGAGCCAAAGAAACTCATCTGTTCTGGTTAACATACAGCCTCATCGGACGCACTGAGCTGGATGAGGCTAACACCTCCCATTCATTTTCTATGAGCAATGACGAACCACGCACAGAGAGCATATATCAATGTATAATTACTCATGAACAATGAGTAACAATTTTATGGAACAATGTTTGTAACATGAGTTTATTTGAACAACAAACTGTTAGGGCTATTGAATGTAGCCTATGAGCCTGTTATGAAAACTAAAAGAAATATTAAAAAACAAAACAAAATCACAGTGTGGTCACATCTCTGGTGATTTTAATCATGCCCCTCCGTCCTCCTCTCTACCCACATTCACTCAGTATGTTACGTGCCATACCAGAGACAACAGAATACTGGACTTGTGTAATGCCAACACCAAGGACGCATACATCTCATTGAGTCTCCCCCCCCGGGCAGATCTGATCACAACCTTGTGCATCTCAGGCCTGTCTACAGACCTCTTGTGCGCAGGCTGCCTGCTGTCCCACGCACAGTGAAGAAGTGGTCTAACGGAGCAGAGGAGGCTTTAAAGGACTGTTTTGACACTACTGTATGGGACATTTTTAGTGACGCTCATGGGGAGGATATTGACAACCTCACAGACTGTCTGACGGACTACATAAACTTCTGTGTGGAAAACACCATCCCCACTAGGACTGTACGTTGTTTCGCCAACAATAAACCCTGGATTACTCCTGATATTAAGACTCTCCTCAAGGAAAAAAAGAGAGTTTTTGTATCGGGTAACAAGGAGGAGTTGAAGAGTGTCCAGCGAGAGCTAAGGAAGAGGATCAGGGTAGGGGAAAAACAGCTACAGGAGAAAGTTGGAGAGTCAACTGCAGAAAAATAACACCAGAGGAGTTTGGAAGGGCCTTAAAACCATCTCGGGCCATATGGACTCCAAGCCCCGGCCTGCGGGGGATCAGAAGTGGGCAGATGACCTGAACGTATTCTTCAACAGATTCGATCAGGCATCTACCCCTCCCCCTGCCCTGTCTCCTCTGCAACCATCATTACCATCTACCCTCCCTGCCTACAGCCCTCCCCCTCCCTCATCTCACCACTTATCACTCCCCACAGCCCTCAGCTTACAGTCACTTAATACACCCACACCACAGCCTGGGCTGGGCCCATCTCCCCATTTCACACCCGCAAGCACCCCCCATTCAGCCCCCATGCTCTCTACAAGCTCAACTGGACTGTTCCTCACAACATCCCAGGTGAGAAACGAACTGAGGAAGATAAGGGTGGGGAAGGCGGCGGGCCCAGACGGCATCAGCTCCAGACTTCTGAAGTCCTGTGCGGACCAGCTGTGTGGGATTGTTGAACACCTGTTCAACCTGAGTCTGAAGCTGGGGAGGGTGCCAAAACTGTGGAAAACATCGTGTCTGGTTCCTGTGCCGAAGACCCCACACCCCAAGGACCTCAATGGCTATAGGCCAGTGGCATTGACCTCTCACCTGATGAAGACCCTGGAGAGACTGGTCCTTGTCCACCTGCGTCCGCTGGTGAGCCCATGTATGGACCCTCTGCAGTTTGCCTACCAACCTGGCATTGGGGTGGATGACGCTGTCATTTACCTACTTCAAACACTTCAAACAAAACAGAAGTTCTCTGATGACTCTGCCATCGTCGGCCTCATCACCAACGGGGATGATGGGGAGTACAGAGAACTGACCCAGGGCTTTGTGGGTTGGTGTCAGCAGAACCGCCTCCAGATCAACGCGAGTAAAACCAAAGAGCTGGTGGTGGACTTCGGCAGGCGCAAACTCCCTCCACCTACACCAGTGAACATCCAGGGAACGGACATTGAGATTGTGAGATCGTACAAGTATCTGGGTGTTCACTTGAACAGCAAACTGGACTGGTCAGACAATACGGACGCTCTGTTTAAAAAGGGCCAGAGCCGTCTCTTTTTGCTCAGGAGACTAAGATCTTTGGGAGTGCAGGGTGCGCTCCTGAGGACTTTCTATGACTCTGTGGTGGCATCAGCTGTCTTGTATGGGGTGACCTGTTGGGCCAGTGGCATCTCTTCCAGGGATAGAAAGAGACTGGACAGACTGGTAAAGAAGGCCAGCTCTGTCCTTGGATGCCCTCTGGACCCAGTGGAGGTGGTGGGAGGCAGGAGAATGGTGGCCAAGCTATCATCACTACTGGAGAACACTTCCCACCCCCTACATGTCACTCTTTCAGAACTGGGCAGCTCCTTCAGCGACCGGCTGCTCCACCCGCGGTGTCTGAAGGAGAGGTACCGTAGGTCCTTTCTGCCTGCTGCTGTCAGACTCTATAATCAGTACAACTCCCGGTAATCTACACTTGACTGTCAGTGTGCAGACTATTCACTACTATACTTCATCTACTGCTGTGCATTATCTTCATACATATATTGTATTCATGATGTTATCTACTTCATATGTTGCTGTGAAATATTTTTCATATACATGTATATTATATATGTGCAATATTTTTATCTTATCTATTTGTTCATACTTACAACTGCACTCAGTCACTCTATTATTTATTTCTGTCTATACTGTGTATAGGACTATTTTTCTATTTATTTTTATTGTATTTCTATATATGACATTTTTGCTGGCTGCTGCAACGCTAAAAATTTCCCCGCTGTGGGACAATAAAGGCTTATCTTATCTTATCTTACAAATCCACTGTTTTGATCCCCCACAAAATATTTGTTTTGGCAGCGACCACAGCCCAACACACAATCACTGTATATAGACTGAAAATAGACTTTCACTGACACTTTACAAATGTACAATGTGAGTGAAACGCGAGCCGTTACTCAGCCTGTACAAACAGCAGGATTTATTGAAATCGTGTATCTGGCCTGTCAGATGCACATGAGATGGAAAACTGAAAAACACAGCTGAAACACTTTCACCGTAAGTCCTGTTCTTAAGTTAAGTTTTTAGGTACTTTTACTTTAATTGAGTATTTCTATTTTGTGCTACTTTCTACTTCGACTCCACTACATAAGATGGAAATACTTTATTCTGCACTACATTTATCTCACTACTTTAGTTACTTTTCAGATTACAATTTTCCATCCCCTTCCTGTCCAGTGAAAACCATGTATCTCCAGATGTGATTTTGAACGTTTGTTATTAACTGAAGGATGAAGTGTTCCTTTATGGGTTGAGAAAATCCTAAAGTTGTTAAAATTAGCTCCATACAATATTAAATTGCTGCTTACACAGTGATGCATCAGTATATGCATCTGAAAGAGGCCAATCTGCAGTACTTTTAGTTTTGATATATTAATTTAGCTGATAATACTTTGATGAGTATGAAAATTATGTGAATCATATGCTATGGCATGCACACCCTCCAGATCTCAACCCAACTGAACACCTCTGGGAGACAGCGCTCTCCACCACCATCATCAAAACCAAATGAGCGAATATCTTCAGGAAGACTTGTGCTGTGTCTCAATTTGGAGACTTCCGTTAGTACACTTACATGTGGTACACTGTGTACACTATGTACTTGTGTAGTGCGTATATTTTGACAAGGTAGTTCAATTCAAATCAGTTTTATTTATATAGCGCCATATCATAACAAAGTTATCTCAGGGCACTTTTTCGAATAGAGCAAGTCTAGGCCGACTCTTTATATTTACAGAGACCCAACAGTTCCCATCATGAGCAAGCACTATGCGACAGTGGCAAGGAAAAACTCCCTTTTAACAGGTAGAAACCTTGAGCAGAACCAGGCTCAAGGTGGTCGGTCATCTGCCTCGACCGGTTGGGTTGAAGGGGGATGGGGGGAGCGGGAGAGAGAGCAGGAGGAAAGAGAACATACAGCAGCACAATACAGTTCCACCTAGGGATGTAAAGCAATAGCTGTGGTAATGGCATTGATGTTAACACCAACAGAAACAACACTAAGAGCAACATTATAATAGCATTATTAATAACAATAGCAACAACAGCAATAGCAGCAGCGGGTGCAGAGCAGGAGCACGGGGGCAGCAGGCGGCAGCAACCACAGACCCAGACTCTACAGCTCCGGAGGCAGAAATACCTGCAGAAAGCAACAGAAGGGGAGAGAGAGAGAGAGAGGGGAGAGAAAGCACACAACTACGGGAAGAAGTTGAATTAATAACAAGCATTGATGGGATATGAGGGCGTACAGATGGAGAGGAAGAGGAGGAGAAAGGAGCTAAGTGCATCATAGGAAGTCCCCCGGCAGTCTAGGCCTATAGCAGCATAACTAAGGGGGGGCTCAGGGGTCACCTGAGTCAGCCCGACTATAAGCTTTATCAAAGAGGAAAGTCTTAAGCCTACTCTTAAATGTGAGGAGGTTGTCCGCCTCCCGTACACAAACTGGGATCTGGTTCCACAGGAGAGGAGCTTGATAGCTGAAGGCTCTGGCTCCCATTCTACTTTTAGAGACTCTAGGAACCACAAGGAACCCTGCATTCTGGGAGCGCAGTGCTCTAGTGGGGTAATAGGGTACTATGAGCTCTTTAAGATATGATGGTGCCTGACCATTTAGGGCTTTGAAGGTGAGGAGAAGGATTTTAAATTCTATTCTGGGTTTTACAGGGAGCCAGTGTAGAGAAGCTAATATTGGAGAAATATGTTCTCTTTTTCTGGTTCTTGTCAGTAAACGTGTTGCAGCATTCTGAATCAGTTGGAGAGTCTTAAGGGATTTATTGGGGCAGCCTGATAATAGAGAGTTGCAATAGTCCAGCCTAGACGTAACAAATGCATGGACTAGTTTTTCTGCATCTTTTTGAGATAGGATGTGCCTGATTTTTGCAATGTTACGTAAATGAAAAAAGGCAGTTCTTGAAGTTTGTTTTATGTGGGAGTTAAAGGACATATCCTGATCAAAGATAACTCCAAGATTCCTTACGGTTTCGCTGGAGGCCAGGGCAATGCCATCTAGAGAAACTATATCTTTAGATAATGTGTTTTGAAGGTGTTCGGGGCCAAGTACAATAACTTCGGTTTTGTCTGAGTTTAACATCAGAAAATTGCAGGTCATCCAGGTTTTTATGTCCTTAAGGCATGCTTGAAGTTTAGCTAATTGATTGGTTTCATCTGGCTTGATCGATAAATATAATTGGGTATCATCTGCATAACAATGAAAATTTATGGAGTGCTTCCTAATAATATTGCCTAAAGGAAGCATATATAAGGTAAATAGAATTGGTCCAAGCACAGAACCTTGTGGAACTCCGTGACTGACTTTGGCGTGCATAGAGGATTCATCATTAACGTGTACAAACTGATATCGATCTGATAAATAGGATTTAAACCAGCTTAGTGCAGTACCTTTAATGCCAATTAAATGTTCTAGTCTCTGTAATAGAATGTGATGGTCAATGGTATCGAATGCAGCACTAAGATCTAGTAAGACAAGTACAGAGACAAGTCCTTTGTCTGATGCAATTAGAAGGTCATTTGTAACTTTCACCAGTGCTGTCTCTGTGCTATGATGCATTCTAAATCCTGACTGAAAATCCTCAAACAGCTTGTTGTTGTGTAGAAAGTCAGACAAATGATTGGCGATTGCTTTCTCAAGGACCTTAGAGAGAAATGGAGGGTTAGATATAGGTCTATAATTTGACAAAATCCCTGGATCAAGATTTATTTTGAATTACAGCTACTTTAAAGGACTGTGGCACATAGCCTTTTAATAAGGACAGATTGATCACATCTAGTAAATAAGTGCTAACTAAGGGTAAAATTTCTTTAAGCAGCCTAGTTGGGACGGGGTCTAAGAGACACGTTGATGGCTTAGATGAGTTAGTTAGTTGATTAAGGTTGATGGGAGAAAAGCAGTCTAAATGTACAGGTTTTACAGTTGTTTCTAAGGTTCATGTGTTTGAAGATAAGTCAGTACCAACTGAGGGCAGGAGGTGCTACCATGGAGCTAACCTCCTCTGTTTTATTATCTTCTTTTTTAGAGGGGCGATAGAATCGAGTGTTATTCGTAGTGAGCCTGCAGCACTATCAACAAGATGATCAATTTGGGAGGGAGTAAAGTTAGTATCGGAGTCATCTGTTACATTGAGACATGGAACTGAATTTAATGCCGATGGAATCACTTCCTTAAATTTAGCTACAGCACTATCAGATAGACATCTAGTGTAGGAGTGTTTACCTAATGGCGTGTAGTCCAGTAATAGGAATTCAAAAGTTAATAAAAAATGGTCTGATAAAAAAGAATTCTGTGGAAAGACTATTAGATGTTCAATTTCAATGCCATAAACAAGAACAAGGTCGAGGGTGTGGTCAAAACAGTGAGTGGGTTCATGTACACTCTGACAGAAGCCAACCGAATCCAACAATGAGATAAACGCAGCACTAAGGCTATAATTTTCTACATCCACATGAATATTAAAATCACCTACAATAATTTTTTTATCTGTTTTAAGAACTAAACCTGATAAGAACTCTGAGAATTCAGATAAAAATTCAGAGTACAGTCCAGAAGCTCGGTACACTATAACAAATAGAATTGGCTGTAGTGTTTTCCAGGTTGGGTGTGAAAGGCTAAGAACAAGGCTTTCGAAAGAGTTATAATTTAATTTAGGTTTAGGTTTGATTAACAGGCTTGAGTCGAAGATGGCTGCAACTCCACCTCCTCGGCCTGTGCCTCGAGGAATGTGAGTATTAATGTGACTGGGGGGAGTGGATTCATTTAGGCTAACATATTCATCGTGACACAGCCAGGTTTCAGTAAGACAAAATAAATCAATTATGATCTGATATTAGATCGTTTACTAGAACAGCTTTAGATGAGAGAGATCTAATGTTTAAGAGTCCACATTTAATTCTCCTATTTTGTTGTACTGTTGCAGTGGTGGTTTTACTTTTTATTAGGTTTTTATGTGTAACTCCTCTTTAGTTTTGATTTAAATAATTTAAGTGGTCGGGGGGCAGACAACCTCTCTGTGGAGTTTAGGGTGGGTAACTGCTCTAATGGAAGCACAGAGAAGCGTGTAGGACTGCAACTCTGCCTCCTGGTCTGGACCACAGACTGTATTAAGTCTATGGTCTCTACTCTGAGCTGTCATGGCTTTGGGCCACTAATAAATTCAGCCAGATTTCTAGATATGAGAGCGGCTCCATCCAAAGTGGGATGAATGCCATCTCTCCTAATCAGACCAGGTCGTCTCCAGAAAGTCCGCCAATTATCTACAAAGCCCACATCATTACCTGGACACCACCTCGACAACCAGTGGTTGAATGATGACATGCGGCTATACATGTCATCGCTAGTAAGATTAGGCAGGGGTCCAGAGAAAACTACGGAGTCCGACATTGTTTTTGCATATGTACACACCGACTCCACATTAATTTTCGTGACCTCCGATTGGCGCAATCGGCTGTCATTACCGCCGACGTGAATAACAATCTTAGCATATTTACGCAGCCTCCCTGGCTTCCCGGCTGCTCGGGACGGCTAGCAGAAGCTACCTCTGGTTGGCTCGCACCGGCTTGGGGCTGGCTAGCTACGGCTGACTGACTCTCAATGGTGCGGAGCCGCGACTCTAACTCACTGAGCCTCGCCTCCAACGCGGTGAATAAACTACATTTGTTACACGTACCATTATCGCTAAAGGAGTAACTAAACATCTGACACACCGAGCAAGAGAGAGCAGGAGAGGGAGAGGGAGAGAGAGACGCCATCACTAACTGAGCTAAAGTAGCAACTAACTAGCGTGTAAACAACTGTGGGATTAGCGGAAAGTCGCTAACAGGAGACAGATATGAGTGGTTAAACAGAGCTAGTGTATCCTTAAATGTATAGCGGAAAATTAACCGCTATAGTAAAGAAAATATCAAAATTAACTGGGTTTAGCTGGAGCAGCGAACTTTGCAACCAGTAACACAGAAACACCGGTAACAATACGTTCACCTGAGCACATCAACACGTCAGTCCCACAGCAAGCACAGAGCTTCAACTAGTTAGTAGTCTTGTCTCAAATCAAACACGGCTGTTGTGCACTTGGAAATGAGGATTGCAACACTGGACTGCTTCTTCTTTTTAATGGCGAATTGCAACCGGGTGCAGCATTATCGCCAGCTGTAATGAATTCCAGGACTGGTTAGGTATGGGGCTTTTTTCCTATCTTTAATCAAGAGCATGGTCTTTCAATTTGAGAGCATGTTTTATTGATTTCATGTTCAGATTTTGTAATACTCTACCTCAAAACCCTGCTTTCACACTCAAATAGCCCCTGCTTGCGGTTGGATGCCAGCAGCAGTGTTAACCAATGAAATGATTGCTGCCTCATTTACTTCTTACAGCGTCCCACAGGGGACCATGTTCATCCACTCCCGCCCTCCAAGGATCTATATGTACACCACCGACCGTACTTTTTCTTTTACTATAATACTTAATATTATATACCATATACCAGTGCCCTTTCTGTTTATTTTACTATAATAGCTAGTAGCCATATAGCATACCAACGGAAGGCCGGTGAGAGGAAAACGACGTCACCTTCAAGACTGAGGAGCGGGAGTCTGGCGGATCGCTGGACAACATGGACCACTAAAGTCAAGCACCTCAAGTAAGTTTTTTACTTTAATGGTGCTATTACTGGAACCAACTTTTTTGTGATATTGTCTTATTTTGCTATACATTGTATGCTGGCAAGGATGTCATGAATCATCCACGTCAGCTCATGCTCATTGACAAACATGGCGGAACCCGTTTTGTTGTTAGTTGCCTAGCAACAGTATTGCCATAATGTACACTTGAAAGCCAAGGATATTATCATGGATGTATTCTTGTGCCACAAATATGACTTTGTCAATTAATTTTGAAGGAAGTAATAGCATTAAAATAAAAAAACTTACTTGAGGTCCTTGACTTTGGTGGTTCATGTTGGCCAGCGATCCGCTAGACTTCCGCTAGCGTTTTCCTCTCACCGGCCTCCCATCGGTGTGCTATATGGCTACTATTACATGTAGCTATTATAGTAAGTCTGTTGTGATGAACCTATGATGCAGGGGGGCTTAATTCTCTTGACTTTACTATCCTAAATAATGTGAATGATACCCTGAAACTTATACTTATTTTGGCATTGTCCTTATGCAGAAACTATGGAAAGATTACATTAGTCATCACTGATAACATAGTCTGACTTATTATTCATATATTTGTAAAATGTACCATTTGGTTTCAACGTTTTTGGTTAAAAAGAATAATAATCACAATGTATTTAATGAATTTAATTATAATATTGGATAAATACCATATCCACAAATCAAAATATTCAAATTCAAAACCCTAATTTATATTAATCATTAATGAAACCAAACATTACATTGACACAATCATTCAGTATGATGGCTGTGAAAATGACTGAAATGTGCTATTAATTTATGTTTTCATGTTAAGACATTCCCCTGGTCTGTTACTGTCAATGACCTATTTCTCTAAATAAAGTGGGGAAAAACAAAAACAAAAAAATGCAGCCATTAGAGTAAAATAAAAAGTACGGGCATTGGTATATATTAACTGCAGGGCCGGCCCAAGCCTTCATAGGGCCCTAAGCAGAATTTGATTTGGGGACCCCTAACGCTGCCAATACTATTAATAGCTGTTGTCAATGCTTGATCATTGATTCGCACACCTACTGTAAATCTAACACACCCAATTTCATTATACCAATGTCAGCCTGGCATGTTTTTACCCTTCTATGGTTTATAATCTTAAAAGGTAGCAAACTCACAAGAGTGGTCTGGTGTAAATTTGCACTTAAATATTCAAAGTGATACAGTACTAAGTGGCATACTGAATGTGGTGCACTGAAAAGTAACAAAATAAAACAGCAGACTGTCACGAACTCCGACACAAAACTGGTGGACTCAAATGTACGACTCTTCAGACCGTGTAAGGTGTATCAAAAATCTTTTACTGAAGTAGACACAACAAACAACGCTCACGAGGAGGATATACCAAAGTACAAACAAAAACGCTCCCAAGGAGGTTATAAAAAGTACAAAACAAAACGCTCACAAAGAGGATGCAAAAAGTACAAAACAAAACGCTCACAAAGAGGATGTAAAAAGTACAAAACAAAATGCTCACAAAGAGGATCAAAAAATAACATGGACTGATACCTGTCATGGTCCACAAAGGACTCTGGTTTGAACTTTGTATTTTTGTCTTGTTTCCTGTGTTATTTTGAAATTACTGTTCTTGTTTCCTTGTGTGCCCTTTATTTCCTGTCTTTGTGTTCCCTCCAGTTTTGATTGTTTTCACCTGTGTCTTGTCTCTCACCTGTGTCTGTTTCCCTCGTTGTCTCTTCCCCTATATATACCGGTCCTCTCCCTTTGTTCTCTGTCGCGTCATTGATGTTCCTGGTTGTCTCCTCGTGTTGCATTCCTGGTGTTCCCCTACATGTCTGTACCTGATTTTTGTAAGTTTATTTTTGTCATTAAATCCTTGGACTGCTTCAGCCTCCTCGCCTGTCTGCAATTGGGTCCTTCCCCTGCTGCCTAGATGGCTCACCTTGATAATAATGAAACCTGGGACATGGAAATTTGCTGGTACGCTTGACTCACTTCTTTTCACAGATGGAACAAGACGAACTGGCACAGGACAAAGGGAGACAAGGCCTATTTATACATGAGGTAGAGGAAAACAGGTGAGACCAATCAGGGGCAGGGTAGACAATCACAACGGTGGGAAAATCACACCCAGAGCGCTTTCCTTGACCGGCTTGACCTTGCTTACATGAAACGTGGAGTGGACCTTTTAATGACCTGGGAAGTCGTAGACGGACAGAAACAGGGTTAATAACTTTTGATATGGGAAATGGACCCACAAACCTTGGAGCCAATTTCCTGGAGTGGACGTGAAGGGGCAAGTCTTTGGTGGAAAGCTGCACCCTCTGGCCCGGCCTGTAGAGAGGAGCCGGTCGTCGGTGCCGGTCGGCTGCCGCTTTCATCCGGGCCGAGCTCCGGAGGAGTACCCGCCGAGCACCGGCCCAAATCCGGCGACAGCGCCTGACCATGGCATGAGCCAAGGGGACCGTGACCTCCTTCTCGGTGGCCGGGAACAGGGGAGGCTGGTAGCTGTTGGCACACTGGAAGGGGGAGAGGCCTGTGGCAGCTGAGGGAAGGGAGTTATGTGCGTATTCCACCCAGTGAGGTGATTACTCCAGGTGGCTTGGTTCTGGGAGACAAGGCATCGTAAGCAGGTCTCAAGCTCTTGGTTGAAGAGCTCAGTCTGACCATTGGACTGCGGGTGGTAACCGGAGGACAGGCTGACGGTGGCGCCAAGGAACTGGCAAAACTCCTTCCAAAACCTGGAGACAAACTGTGGCCCTCTATCAGAAACAATGTCACTGGGAAAACCATGGATCCTGAATACCTGTGTCATCATGACCTCGGCTGTCTCCTTAGCTGAAGGTAACTTGACCAAAGGAATGAAGTGTACCATCTTAGAAAAGCGATCGACCACTGTCAGGATGGTCGTGTGCCCTTTTGAAGATGGCAGTCCGGTCACAAAGTCCATGGAGATGTGGGACCACGGCCGGTGAGGAACAGGCAGCGGGTGCAGCAGGCCCGTTTGGGCCGGAGGTGAGGTCTTATTCCGGGCACATACTGGACAGGCCGCCACGTACTCTGCGACTTCCTTTTCCATGGCCGGCCACCAGAACCGCTGCTTTATCACGAACATGGTTCGCTTGACACCCGGATGGCACATGAGCATGGACGTGTGAGCCCAGTGGATTACCTTGGAGCGTAATGACACAGGGACAAACAAACGGTTACATGGACACCCACCAGGTGCCGGACTCACATTTGCCTGCTTCATATCTGATTCTATCTGCCATGAAACCGCTCCAACCACACAGTTCAGTGGAAGGATTGCTTCCGGTTCTTTGGCAATAGGCTCAGGGTCATAAAGGCGGGACAGAGCATCTGGTTTACAGTTCTGGGAGCTGGGTCGAAAGGATAGTGTGAAGTGGAACCTGTTAAAGAACAGGGTCCATCTGGCCTGATGAGAATTGAGTCTCTTAGCCTTTCTGATGTATTCTAGGTTTTTATGATCTGTCCAAACTAGAAAAGGTTGCTCCGCCCCCTCCAACCAGTGCCTCCACTCTTCAAGCGCTGCCTTGACGGCTAACAGTTCCTTGTTCCCCACATCATAATTTCTCTCTGCTGGGGTCAACTTACGCAACAGATAGGCGCAGGGGTGCATCCTGTTGTCCTTGGCGGATCTCTGGGACAACACAGCCCCAATGCCCTCATTGGATGCGTCGACCTCCACCACAAACTGCCGTTGGGTGTCGGGAACAGTGAGTACAGGCGCTGTGGTGAACCTTTCCTTAAAGCATTGAAAAGCCTTCTCGGCCTGGGGGGTCCACTGAAAAGGCACCTTGGAAGAGGTGAGAGCGTGCAGTGGTGTGGCAACAGTACTGAAGTTACGAATGAACTTTCTATAAAAGTTGGCAAACCCCAGGAACTGCTGTACCTTCTTTCTACTGTCTGGGGTTGGCCATTTGGCCACAGCACTGACCTTTGATGGGTCTATTTGTACCTGGTTGGCAGTTATGATGTAGCCCAGAAACGAGACAGAAGCTGTATAAAAGTCACATTTTTCGGCTTTGACATAAAGCTGATTCTCTAGCAGCTTCTGGAGCACTTGCCGGACATGACCTACATGTGTCTTGGTATCTGGTGAAAAAATCAAAATGTCGTCGAAATACACAAACACAGAAACATTCAGAAAATCTCTCAATACATTGTTCACCAGATTTTGAAACACAGCTGGAGCATTGCAAAGTCCAAAAGGCATGACAAGATATTCATAATGTCCACTAGGAGTGTTAAAACCCATCTTCCATTCGTCTCCTTCTCGGATCCTAACGAGGGGATAAGCATTTCTAAGATCTAGCTAACGTTAGGATATCTTGTCTTAGGAAAGTTAACATTCCCTAAATGTCCCTAAATCGCCTTAACATCTTAATCCACCTAGTTGCTCGAGGTTGCTCGGCAGCAACCACAGACCCAGACCTAACATCTCCGGAGGCAGAAATACCTGCAGAAAGCAACAGAAGGGGAGAGAGAGAGAGAGAGATAGTGGAGAGAAAGCACACAACTACGGGAAGAAGTTGAATTAATAACAAGCATTGATGGAATATGAGGGCGTACAGATGGAGAGGAAGAGGAGGAGAGAGGAGCTCTGTGCATCATAGGAAGTCCCCCGGCAGTCTAGGCCTATAGCAGCATAACTAAGGGGGGGCTCAGGGGTCACCTGAGTCAGCCCGACTATAAGCTTTATCAAAGAGGAAAGTCTTAAGCCTACTCTTAAATGTGAGGAGGTTGTCCGCCTCCCATACACAAACTGGGATCTGGTTCCACAGGAGAGGAGCTTGATAGCTGAAGGCTCTGGCTCCCATTCTACTTTTAGAGACTCTGGGAACCACAAGGAACCCTGCATTCTGGGAGCGCAGTGCTCTAGTGGGGTAATAGGGTACTATGAGCTCTTTAAGATATGATGGTGTCTGACCATTTAGGGCTTTGAAGGTGAGGAGAAGGATTTTAAATTCTATTCTAGATTTTACAG
>SEMN01001414.1:0-57518 GCA_005408345.1 Macquaria australasica | reverse complement strand
TACTGGTTTTATTGATTATTTTAGCATCTGTTTGCATGCTAATGTAGTTTTTTGGCTGAATCTTTACTGATGTTTCAGCTGCAGCCGATGTCGTCTCAGTTTTCATGAATTTTATGGATGCTTGTGTTCTTCACTGTAGCTGTAATGTTGCTTGTGCTTGTTTGGCGCACGCTTTGTCTTTATTTTGTTTGTATCATATGAGATCATTTGAACCAGTTATATTATTATTGATAGTATTAAGATCTCCCCATGTGTCCTGTCCAGCTCTACTGACAGATAAAGGCAAAAATCAAAGATTAGCTTCTCCTTTAATCCATTTTAAGTTTATTTCTTTTGGACCTTGCTTTCATGTTTTATCTTTTAACGTGAGGACCCCAGGAAGATTAGCAGCAACTGCTACAGCAGAAGCTAACAGGGATCAATAACACAAACTAATCTTCTCTAACAGCTCACAGGGTTGATTTCTGCCACTGTGAGGGCTAGTGGTTTTATTAAAGCCCTGAAACAGCTAATCAATTAACTGATCAGTCAACTGACAGAAAATAAATTGCCAACTGTTTAGATGATTGATTAACTGCTTCACATATGAACTGTTGTTGCTTCCGGCTTCTCAAATGTGAGGATTTGTTTGATTTCACTGTAAAATGAATAACTTTGGGTTTTAGACCAAACGAGACCTTTGAAGACGTCAACGTGGGCTCGGGGACATTTTGATGGACATTTTTCTGACATTTTAAACACTAAACATTGTATCAGTTAATCGAAGAAACCTCCGTCAGATCAAGCAATGATGAAAGTAATTGTTAGTTGCAGCCATAGAGCCGCCCAGGTTTTAATGGGGACCAACGACACAGTGTCTTCTGTTGGAAATACAACTTACAATACAACAAGAGCAAAATAAAGTTTAGAGATTCCTGCATTCAAAGTTCAACCAAATAAAATGGTTCTCCTTTGGCTGAACCAACTGTGATGTTTTAACGAGGACTAGCTGTGAGCACAATCACTAAATATGGAAATAAACTGTCACAACCACAAATGCTGCACTCCATGCAATTCCTCTCCCACACTGAAGACAGAACAGAAGACAGACGATGATGTGGACATGGTTGGATCTAACAGTAAGTGCAGTGATCAGTGGCTGACACTAAATTGAAAATGTATCAGATAGTTTGACTCCATCAGTCAGTGTGAAATCTGCTCTCACAGGTTTCTCCAGCTGTCAGCTCCTGATTGGCTGCTGTTTGGAGACGATAGAGTCTTTCTAAGTCGTGAAGCTAAAGTCACGAGTCTCTGGTGTGAGAGTTAAAGTCGAGTTGTGGGTGGATTTTGCCGAGTATAAAGTCACCAGATTCATAAATACAAGTCATGTGACCTGAGTCCAAATCTGCAACACCACAATTTAAAAATACTCCATAACAGGTAAAAGTCTAGGATTTACTGCACTTCAGTAAATGCACATACGTGGTTTTAGTTAATCTCTAACAGAGCATCATGTTTTATAAGATGATCACGTTTGAATCTGGAACTATTAACTACAGCTGTCAGACTAATGAGGAGTCAAAAGTACAATATAAAGTGGCAGAAAAGAGAAATACTAGTACTTCAAATTTGCACAAAGTACCTCACTTGAGATGTACTTAGTTACTCTCCACCACTGGTTGTCACTGAACTTCCATATTCCTGAATCTGTGCAGAATGTTTTGCATCATGTGGATCTGATTTCATGAATCACTTTCAGACAGTAAAACTGGATTGTGTCGCAGCAGCGTGGCCTCCGTCTGCGACAGTGTTTGCATGTGCTGAAGCTCATCAGGAGGCCTCACACCTGCCTGAGTTTCATCAACTGTATCCACAGCACCTCCTCATCCTTCTGCAGCACACAGTATAACAGACTAATGAAAGCTCCTGAGCTCAGTTTCTCTGCACACTCGCTGCCTCGGACGGTTTTTTCGCAGTTGAAGTGAAGCTGACCGCAAACTTCCTTTCCAGCTCGCTGCAGTGGTTTAACTTCTTCTTCCTCTCTCCTGTAGGCCTCACGCTGCCTCTAACTGCTCTGATCTCTTTTTATTGCACAAGTTTTAAATGATTTTTGTCAAACGTGCACAAAGTTAAACACAGTAAGCAACGTAGGTTTTAAGTTGTTGTTGTTGCTTTGTGTTTGTTCTTTTGTGAATTTGCGAGCACAGCAGCAGAACCTGGACTGCAGTGAGAACAGATCCGGGTTTGGATTGTGAAAATGAGCAATATTATACGCAACAACATGGGATTACAAACAATAAGACACTCTGTCTTCCCCTCCTGGACTTTTCTGCCCTAACCCTCTGCCACACAAACATATGGGTTAAAACATCCCTCTCATCCCACAGTGATGCCTTCAGGAACCACCTGTGTGGATCAGGGGCCACCTGATCTCATCTTTATTTACCTGAGAGGTGAGGCGAGGAGGCTGGTGATGTCTGGGTGCGGAGGATTATCTTTCTGTCTCTTCCTCAGTCGGCCCGTCTGGCTGCTGTGCTGCTCGCTGCTCGACAGGCAGCGCACTGAGTCGGCACCGAAAGCAGGGCGACAACGCATCTATTCAAATCTACGAGGAAGGAAGTGACATGCAACACTTCAGAAACAGGAATGAAAGGCGTTTTGTCTTTATATGGCAATGCACGCTGGCTGCGAGTCAAGGTGACCACCCGCACTGGGTCTGAAGCAATTTTAGAGTTTTACAGTTGGAGAGCCGTCAGGACCTTTCATTTAAAATGCTGTCACCTGAACAAGGTGTTGATAGAGACCACGCTCACTTCACCCATCCACTCTGAAGAAATCTGATCGAGTGCTTGTGTCAATTATTTAAAGGGGGAGGTGTTTATTTATTTACTTACTCTGGGGGTCATTTTTATCTGAATAAAGTAAAGTACTGCTGATCACTGCTCCTTCCTGTGGCCTTTACATCAAGATTAGATATGTTTGTTAGAGAGACAGACAGACAGGTACACAGAGAGACACACACCTAGTTTGAAATGCCAGTCAAAAGGAAGAGACAGTAAGTTGGAGAAAATGAGGTAAATAGAAAGACAGACAGGTAGTTATTAAGTAAGCAGAAAGACAGTAAGAGAGACAGATGGGTGAAGATAGACAGGTATATAGGAAAAGATAGACAGGTGGAGACAAAAACAGACAGGTGAAGATATGCAGAGTATTTACCTGGTGTTTTAGATTCAAATAAAACACACACACACACACACACACACTTTTGTCTAGAAACTAATGTTGGTGGAGTCGGACAACATCAGCTGCTACCACCAGCTACACTAAATGGCCAAAAATATGTGGACACCTGAATATTAATAGTCGAACATGTCATCTCAAAGCCGTGTTCATTAACCTGCTGCTCCAACAGCCTCCACTCTGCTGGTCTCAGGCTTTCCAGCAGATGTTGAACCTGCTGCAGGGATTTGATCCCATTCAGACACCAGAGCATCACTGAGGCCTGACACTGATGTTGGGGATCAGGTCTGGCTCGTGCTGGATGGGGTTCAGGTCAGGGCTCTGTGCAGACCAGTCCAGTTCTTAGTTTATGGAGCTGCTTTGTGCACGGGGACATGTTGTCGTTGAAACAGGAAAGGAACAAACTGTTGACACAAAGATGGAAGAACTCTGTTGTCTAAAACACTCTGTATGCAGTATTAAGATTTATTTTCATTGGGCCTAGACAGGGGTGTCCACATACTTTCGGCCAGACAGTGTACTGTCAGTAACTCCTGGCGCCTTTACATGTACCTTCTTATCCAACTTCAGGTAAATGCATCAACTACATTAAATGAGACAGGATGTGTAAAACCAGCTCTTACCTCGTCAGACTGTATGGCGCTGCTGCCCTCCCGCTGCCCTCTCGCCCGCTGCTCGCCCGCCGCTCTGTCGCCGCTCTCTCGCCCGCCGCTCTGTCGCCGCTCTCCCGCCCGCTGCTCTGTCGCCGCTCTCCCGCTGCCCGCCCGCCGCTCTCCCGCCGCTCTGTCGCCGCTCTCCCGCTGCCCTCCCGCTGCCCTCTCGCTGCCCTCTCGCCGCTCTCCCGCCGCTCTGTCGCCGCTCTGTCGCCGCTCTCCCGCCCGCTGCTCTGTCGCCGCTCTCCCGCTGCCCTCTCGCTGCCCTCTCGCCGCTCTCCCGCCGCTCTGTCGCCGCTCTGTCGCCGCTCTCCCGCCCGCTGCTCTGTCGCCGCTCTCCCGCTGCCCTCCCGCTGCCCTCCCGCTGCCCTCTCGCTGCCCTCTCGCCGCTCTCCCGCCGCTCTCCCGCCGCTCCACACGTCTGTCTGTCGGGCTCCGGTGCAGCATGACAGATGCTAGCTGGGCTAACATCAGCAGGCTAGATGCACCTGAGTTTTGAGCCAATCAGGAGCAGGTGTGGAGTTTGGGAAAAGACAAAGTGAGCCGATTGGTTGGATTTCTGTCCCAAGCGCCACACACACACACACACACACACACACAGACGTCAATGAGTTTTAGAGTTGACGGTTGCTATGACCGTTGCTAAGGAGTCTGTTGAACCGGAAACCGTAAAAAGACAAATCTCTGCAGTAAGACATTGTATTATTATCATTATGTATGTTATTTACTGATAAGATGTGAAGTCGTTAGGTGAGTCACAGCTAGTCTGAGGTAGTTAGTGAAGGTTGAAGTTAAATACAGCTCTCTGTATATTAACAATAATTAACTCCACATGAAGTAAGGGGGCTCTTTAGTAAACTTTAGTAAAAATAGGGTAAAGTCCTGCATTCACGTAAAAGTACAAAAGTATTAACATTAAAATATACTTA
This sequence comes from Macquaria australasica, assembly GCA_005408345.1. Taxonomy (NCBI): domain Eukaryota; kingdom Metazoa; phylum Chordata; class Actinopteri; order Centrarchiformes; family Percichthyidae; genus Macquaria; species Macquaria australasica. The sequence continues at coordinate 52,717 of SEMN01001414.1, read as the reverse complement.
AAGTCACTTAAAGTAAAAGTACTCATTATGCAGAATTATATTACTGGATTATAATTATTGATGCATTAATGTGTAAAGGTGGGGCTATTTTAACTATTTTATGTACTGCCAGATGGCTTAATCCATAAACATACATATTCTTTTATTAGTTGATTATACTTTGTATTAATAATCTGATTGTAAAGTAACAATTAACACCTTTAAAGAAATGGATGTAGGGGAGTAAAAAGTACAATTTTTTTTAAAGTAACATAGAAGGGAAATACTGAAGTAAAGTACCTTAAAATTGTACTTCAGTACAGTACATATTACTGCTGATTAAGCAGTAATATGGTGATTTTTTTTTTAACCAGATTCAACACTAAATACAATCCAGACAACATAAACAGTCCTGTGATGGACCGTAACAAAGTACTGTACTTTACTTCCATTTGATGCTACAATATACTTTTTACTCCACTACATTTATCTCAGCTGTATTTACTAGTTACTTTTTAGATTAAGATGTTATTAAAAAACACAAGATAAGCTTGTGGCCCTGTACAGTAAATCAGTGTCTAGCTGGAGCCTCGTCATGTTCCAGATTTCCAAAAAGACAGTTCCCCTCTAAACCTCTCACATGGTTTCATTCCAGGAACCGTTCAAGGCCCAAAGAATTTAGTGAAAAGAAGCTTTGTTTTTTCATCTTTCCTCTGCTATAAATCATCTCAGGACCCCTCAGATTTACATTATACAACACCTGTACAATAACCTGTGCTGCTAATACTTGATATAAGAATGACGACCTGCTGTACTTTCATATCCTGTCATCTGCTCAGAAACATCAGACGCCTTCACATCATGTCCTCTGACCACATCAGGCTTCTTCGGAGGCCCCTGCCCCCCAAAAGGTTCCCTCCCATTGTGAAAACCCCTCCTGCTCCCAGACCTTCAGGTAAACTAACTTCTGACGAATGCAGATTTGCCACAAATATCTATTTCTGTCAAACATGCAGAATCCAGTCTGTGGGAGCTGTCCACTGCAAAGCTGCAGCCTTTGTTTGATATTGAAGTTTCATTGAGTTGGGGTCACAGACCTGTCAGGCTGCAGAGACACTGATCAGTCAGACTTAATTCAGAATGCAGGTGACCACAAAAGTTCTTTTTGGCTAAATGGATGATGATAACTCTGAAATGTGAAACAACATATAAACATATTCAGTTTATTACTTCATAAGACAGAAAAGCAGCAAATCCTCACATGGAGAAGCTGGAAAGGTAAAAAAAAACTAAAACAAAACACCTGCCTGCCCCTATCAAGTTCACTAATTCACATGTTATATCTTGTTATACCACAGTGACAGTGACGGTGAGACCCCAGAGAGTCACTGCGACCGGCCAAGAAATAGTTCAGCACATTCTGAATTAAACAAACCAGATATAACGTGTTCATCAATGAGCTTTAGAGGAGCTGGGAGGAGTTTCCAGTCATTATTCCAACCACCTAACCAGCTGCTGGCTGCAGCTTCATATTTAATGTACAGACGTGAGAGCGGAGTCAGTCTGAACATCTGACTCTCTACAAGTAAGCAAATATTTCCCAAAATGTCGAACTTTAAACTTAAAATGCAGCTGCTGAATCTGCTGTTTCAAACCAGGTCGGTGGTGAATCACTGACACTGAAACCGTGTCCAAGGTTAGCACATGGCGAGGACGTCACGTCAACAACAGGACGGAGAAAATCAACAATCAACTGTGTTGTAATACATGGACTGTTGGAGGAGTAGAAAAGAGGAAGTTACAGTCAGTGTCCCAACTCAGCTCCTCCTCATCCTCCTCCTGCTCCTCTTCGTCCTTCTCCTCGTCCTCTTCCTGCTTCTTCTCTGCTCCTCCTCCTCTTCCTCCAGTGAGGAAGGTGTCATGAAACTTTCTTCCACTGTGTCTCCTCTCTTCACTGCAGCGGGTGCAGGGATGCAGTCACTGGTCCTGGATCAGGGTGATGCAGGTATGAGGGGATCCAGCAGGCAGGAAGCTGACACCCCTGCCCCCCGGGCAGCCCCACCCACTCCTCTGCTGCCTGACACCTCCACCACGGACAGAATCACTGAGGGGTTCCCCTATAAACCACCACGCACCCGCCCCAAGAACCCCCTGCTGAAACTCCTTCAGGCAGGTAAGACTGCTTCATGTAATTTCTTTGTTTATCAGAGACTGTTGCTGAACTGGGACCAGTAACAAGCAGAAAGTGGCCCGACAAAGCCTGCAGTTCTGCCAGTGTCCAACTGGATAAATAACAAGTACTCATTAATTCATTTAACCTGATCTCCACTCTAATGTTTTAATAAACTAGCAGCTAGAAACAGAGACTGGCCTCCCAAGAAAAACAACAGCATCAGTGTTTCAGCAAAGACAAAATCTGTTTACGTTGGAAAGACAGCGCCCTCTAGTGGCCACAGGAGTTATGACTCCTGCCCATCAGGAGCGAAGCAGGAAGTCAGGTGACGTTGCAGAGCCACAGAGATGGAGTGAGGAGGAGGTCGGGGTGGATGGGTCAACAGAAGGCCAGGAGACTGCTGTTTGTTTCCGAACCTTAACCAAGTGTTCATTATTGTAGCCATGACGACGACTTTAACAAAGTAGTAGTTTGACAGCCACCTAGTAACAACACAGCAACTACTTACTGTACCGACCACCTGGCACCCAGCTACTAGCAGCAAACTAGCAACAACTAGTAAACAGTAAATGTCACTTTAATAATAATACCTTGTATTGTGGCAGACACACGGTTCCTGGCCCCACCGCCCACTTTTTGCCTCAGCGACTTCCTTCAGAGCCGTCATGGTGTTCAGCACGCTCTGACAGACTGAGGTCTGCAGCCAGGACGTGACTCCTGCTGTGCTGGAGGAGCTGGATATTCTGCATATCTGATCTGTGTTGTCATGTTAATAATGTTAAAAGTAAGTTTTTGCAGAAGTTTGAAGAGAAATGGTCTGAAAATATCTTGAAGGCCATGTGTGAAAACAAAGTCTTGGCCCTGAATCATATGTTCCATCTGGTTTATCTGCAAGACAAAGATCTTTAGTAAACAGACTGTGAGGGAAGGGAGTCTCATTATCTTTTGTACAAATGATGGTTGAAGAGAGTTGAATGAAATATTCTGCTGTTTGTTAACTTTGTGTCAGAAGCAAGATGGATTATTTAATGTGTATTTATTCTGATTTAATAAATGTTTTTGTCAGTGAAATTTTGTTTTAGACAATAAAAGTCTGAAGGTTTGATTGTGAAAGTTGTTTCTCTATCTTTGGACTTTTTTATTGTTTTAAAAATGTAGACGCAGTCCTGGTTTATATGACTTTATGAGGTTTTGTAATCCCATGCAGGCTGGGTAAAGTTGTATGAGACAATAATAAAGATTTAATTAATCTGTTCATTCTGACAGATACAGGCACTCTGCAGTTTGTACTACTGTGGTAGACGTTTTTACTCATTATAGCTGAACTGATTAACCATCAGATGTCCTACAGTTACACTGTTATAATTTCTTTCTGGATATATTTAATATTTTGGTATCATATTTACACACACTGGAGTCTCCTTCTCACATATAGAACTGACGCCTCTGGAGCCGCTGCTCTGAAGTATCTAAAAATATGAATTGACAATATGAAAAAACACTTGATAATTAATGTATTATCCACCTGAAGGGTGATAAAACACTAAACACAGCACATGTCCTGTGGTTGGAGACGCTCTCCATGCGATGTTAAGAAATGTTGGTCAGGTTTGCTGTGTGTAGTGGACTCATGTTACCTGGACGGTTTGTGATATTTTTACTGCAGACTAACAACAACAAGATGAACAGCTTCACAAACATCGTGCTAGATGCTCCTCTTTGCACATCTTTGCAGATTTTTAACTCTTAATACTCATTAAGTCATTATTATTCACAGAAACCAAAAGAACAAATGTTGTAGGACGTACAGATTAATTTTCATCTGCTACTGAAGTCAGAACATTCACATGAGCACAGCAGAAAACACAAACGCAGTCTAGAGATTTGGATCTGCAACAGAATCACAAAGGAGAACACAGAAGTAGTGAAGAAGTCTGTCAGTGGTTATTTCTGCTTTGTCTTTCTTTCAGATCGGACGTCATTGACCAGGTGAGGCTGCCTGGAGGCTCCTGCACCAGGGGCAGGGGTCAGAGGTCAACACCACACACCCAAAGTCCAGGAAGGGAAACTGTTTGTTGTGATACTATATACTGAACATGGGCGTCTCCTAATGGCAGACAGAGGTAACTGTTTGAAAAGGTTGACGAGGGCTAAAATCATATTTAATAAGCTGTTTGTTTAACATTTAACATTACATTTTATATATATTTTTTCATTTTCCAAATACAACCAACATTGTCCATAGCACCAGTAGATACATGCGTTGGAGGGGTTTTGTTGCATATTGAATATTATTGTCTTTGCTGTGGATTATAAACTCTGTCTTTCATTGCATTTAAACACCTAAATATATGCAGCTGAGGTCAAACAGAAAGATGATGCAACTATTGGGTGGACAGATAGTAATAATAAATCCAAACAAATACTTATCTATTATCTTTATTATTGTGTACAGTTGTAAATGACATTAAATATCAAATGTAATATAAGGGAATAATAAATAATAATAATATATATATATGTTTATAGTAAATATAAAATAGTAATAAGAAGGTTAAAACATACAAAATATTTTTTGTATGTTTCTACATTTGACTGGCATCATTTTTATTTTAACGTGTTAAAATTAATGTGCTAATAAATAAATAAATAAATAAATAAATAAATAAAAGTCATGTGTCGATGACGTGTAGGTAAACAAACGCTGAGCCAATCACAGAGAGGCAGCTCGGTCAGCTGACAGCAGCTTCCGGTATCGTAACGTCAAGTAGTGTTGTCAAAATGGCGGGTCACCATCACCGCTTCTCTCTGTGTTTCTGCGATTTAATGAGGTAAACCTGCGCTGCCTGTAGCTACAGGCAGCTACCTGTCAGTAGCTACCTGTAGCTGCCTGTAGCTACCTGTAGCTACCTGTAGCTGCCTGTCAGTAGCTACCTGGGTTACATGTTAACGGTCGCTTCTCGTGCTAAAGTTAGCTTGTTTACGGTCCCGGTGGTGTCACATGATCCTCAGCCCGTTCACGGCCCTCCGTGTCCCCCTCCTCAGGTTGTTGTGGTCCCTGGTTGTGCCCTGCGCCTACCTCAGCCTGCTCCTGACCCTCGTCCTGCTGCTGGTCCTGCTGGGGGTCCGCATGTGGCTGCGGGGCCGCCGTAAGGCCCGCCGGGCTCAGGACGCCGGCCCCGCGGTGGCCTTCTTCCACCCGTACTGCAGCGCCGGAGGAGGCGGGGAGCGGGTCCTGTGGTGCTCCCTGAGGGCCCTCATGCACCGGTACAGGGGATTCAGCTGCCTGTCTGTCTGCACCACCTATTCACACTATATGGCCAAAAGTATGTGGACACCCTTGTTCACATACTTTAGTGTACTTTTGGTGTGGGTCTGTTTTTCCGGGTTTGATCTCGACCCCTTTAATTCCAGTGAAGAAACCTTTTTGCTACAACATACGATCATATTTTAGACAATAGTGTTGTTCCAGCTGTGTGGCATCAGTTTGGGGAAGGCCCTTTCTAGGCCTGCAACTAATTATTATTTTCATTATCGATTAATCTGCAGGTTATTTTCTCAGTTCATCTTTTTGCTAGAAAATAGTGAAAACTGCCCGTCGTATATTTTCTGTGAACTCTTCAAATGACCGTTTTTTGTCTGACCAACAGTCCAAAACTCACACATTCAGTTTACTATCAAATGTGACAAAGAAAAGCAGCAAATCCTCACATCTGAGGAGCTGAAACCAGACAACGTTTGACATATTTGCTTGAAAAATGATTGTAATGATTAATAGATTATCAAAATAGTTGCCAATTAATTTTCTGTTGTAGAAACTAAGATTAACGCCATAAGACAGCAGAAGCTCTCATTCAGTCCCTCTGTGGTGTGATGACGAGGGTTTTGTGTTTAACCTTTCCTCCTCATCGCAGATACCCCGGCGTCTCCTTCGTGGTCTACACGGGCGACCAGGGAGTGACCAGCGAGCAGATTCTGGAGGGAGCCCGACAGCGTTTCAACATCACACTGCCTCGACCAATCACTTTCATCTTCCTGCATCACCGCGTGCTGGTGGAGGCCAGCTCGTACCCTCACTTCACCCTGCTGGGCCAGAGCGCCGGCTCCATGTTCCTCGGTGAGGCCAGATCACACGACTCCTGGTGTTCATAAAGACAATACCTGCTAAAGCAGTTTGTTGTGGTTCATTATCATCTTTCTTGTCCAGTTTCAATTTCACACTGTGTGTGTGTGTGTGTGTGTTGCAGGCTGGGAGGCGCTGACGGCCTTCGTTCCTGACCTGTACGTGGACTCGATGGGCTACGCCTTCACCCTGCCCATCTTCCGCTACCTGGGAGGCTGTAAGGTGGCCAGCTACGTTCACTATCCCACCGTCAGCACCGACATGCTGTCTGTGGTCAGAGAGAGGAACCCCAGGTAACACACACACACACACACACACACACACACACACACACCCCTGTCAGTCAGAACACTGTGGGCAGGACTTCATTTGGATTTACTGATGATTTTGAGTTGAGTTTCAGCCTCTAGGTGGCGCTCTCTGTTCAGCAATCACTGTTAACCAATCAGTTGTTCTTCTTTTGTTTATTTCCAACAAACCAAAAATGAAAAGCTACCAGACAGCCAGTGTTTAAAACATGTAGTGGAGAAGCTTAAAGCTCCTATGTAAAGGATTTGACCCCTGAATCCTCCGTAAAGCTCCGTTTCCCCGACACACAGAAACACCAAGCAGGCCGTTTTAGTCTGGGTGGAGGGCAGAAATGGAGAGAAAAGGTTTGAAATGTAACTGAACATACTCTTAGAAAACCACAACCAACCTTCTATCTTCCTCCTCTTTTGATTCCAGGTTCAACAACGCTGACTTCATCTCCAGAAACCCAGTGCTGAGCGCAGTCAAGGTGGTGTACTACTGCTGCTTCGCCCTGCTGTACGGCCTGGCCGGCTCCTGCAGCGACGTCATCATGGTGAACTCCACCTGGACGCTGGGACACATCCTGGCTCTGTGGCGCGCCCCGAGCCGCACCAGCATCGTCTACCCGCCCTGCGACGTCAGGGCCTTCCTGGAGGTCCCGCTGGAGCAGGAAGATGAAGATGAGGTGGAGGAGGGCTGGGAGGAACTCGGACGGGAGCTAGGGAGTGAAGAGGAAGGAGGAGGAGGAGGAGGAGGAGGAGGAGGAGGGGACAGGAAGTGCCACTCCATCGTGTCGGTGGGTCAGTTCCGGCCGGAGAAGGACCACCGGCTGCAGATCCGGGCGTTTCACAAACTGCTGGGCAGGAAACAGGAGGGGCCAGGGGGGCGGGAGTCTCTGCGGCTGGTGCTGATTGGTGGGTGCAGAAACCAGGAGGACGAGGAGAGGGTGCTGATGCTGCGGGGGCTCTGCCAGGAGCTGGGCGTGTCCGACCGCGTCGACTTCAAACTCAACGTGCCCTTCGAGGAGCTGAAGAGAGAGCTGGTGGACGCCACCATCGGCCTGCACACCATGTGGAACGAACACTTTGGCATAGGTGAGGACAACATGCCATGCAAAAAATTCCAAATGTTACCTGCTAAATGTCGACCATGTTGAAATGATTATAATAAACTAATAAATAAACCTTGAGTCTTGTTCATAGGGAACAGATGTTGATCAGTGGTTTTTGTGTCTGATCAGCTGGTCTGGTTTCATCTGTCTCTCTCTCCAGGTGTGGTGGAGTGTATGGCTGCAGGCACCATCGTCCTCGCTCACAAGTCTGGAGGTCCAAAGCTGGACATCGTGGTGCCGTACGAGGGCGGGCAGACGGGCTTCCTGGCCGACAGCGAGGACAGCTACGCCGCTGCCATGGAAACCATCCTGGCGCTGTCTCCATCAGCCAGACTGGAGATCCGACGTAACGGCCGGCGCTCTGTGGAGCGATTCTCTGACCAGGAGTTTGAGGCTTGTTTCCTCGCTGCCATGGAGTCTCTGATGAGTAAACTGGAGCGATGAGGCCCGGAGTCCACCAGGGACCAGGACTTTATTAGTTTAATTGATTCTCAGATATACACAGATATACACAGATATACGGGGTGAAGCAGTGAGGGTCATATCTATGTTTAAAACAAGCTACCCTTCCAACGCTGTTAGTAAAGTGTGACACAGCGACTCGATCCCAATTTAAATCATAGAAAAAGAAGCCGACATCGTTCCTGGTGGACACCCAGAGCTAAGACTGTCCTTCTTATCCACTGCGATCAATAAGCAAAACCAAACAGACTTGCATGTGTCAAACTCATGTGAGGGTGTAAGTTGTCAGACAGAAACATGGAGGAGCGACAAAGATCAGCAGATCTCTGTAATGTTTCTCCAGCTGAACAGCGTTCTGCTAGCAAAGCAAATATCTAATGCTGCCCTTCATTTGGAGACGCAGATGTGCAACTGAAATTGTAAAACTTAAAAGTCCCGTTGTGTTCACCATTAAACTGTCAGTGCTGATGTGACGTTGGGGTGACGGGAGTTACAAGTGGAAACACTCTGAGATTTTGGGATTAGCTTGTTGGTTTTGTTAGCGGGTGTTAGAGGAGAGTGTTACCATTGATTTCATATCTGTGTGATGTTTGGTCCAGCTCAGCGCAAGGAAACTTCCAGCCTGCGTAAAAAGAGAAGAGGTTTGTCTTCTATCTGTTCCAAACTTGTCTTATTTACATGTTTTGTCTAGTTAGCTAGCAGGCTAATGACCAATACATCCAGGAATCACCTGGGTTTTGCTTACAGGTGTGACAGTGCACACAGCCAGAAATACCACAATAAAGCTTCATACACGAGATACAACATCAGTAAATCGGACAGCTTTGGACTAGTCCTTCTCTTTTGATTATGCTAGGCTAGCAGTTTCCCCCTGCCTCCAGTCTTTGTGCTAAGCTAACGCGCACAGAATGTAAACTGATATGAATGACAGCAAAGAAACATATTTCTCAGATGTTTAATTAGGATTAGAGTTTATTTTAGAGTTACATTCCAAAGCTTTTCATTCGACGCCGCTGACGGCCACAAAATGTTTGCTAGTGTGGAAGAGAGTTACATGGAGTTAAAACTGAAGTGATTTTCATTATTCTTTAGTTTTGATGATGATTTCATCTGTTTTTCATTTACTGACTGATTCCTAAATAGATGTAAAGGTTATTTTTCTGTGATGAAGTTAGTTAAATGAAGACTGTTGTCTGTGAAGAAGCCTTCAAACCACCTGTGTTTGGGTTAAGGTGATGGCCAAATCTCTCTTATTTAAATTTCACTTCCTGCATTCCTGTTTGTGATGAGGTCCAGGCATGGAAATATGATAGTGTGTGAAATATTAAAGAATCTTTATTTTGAAAGAGGCATTATTACTATTTAAATCTGTCCATGTAGAGAGGAAGTTCTGAGTTTGTTCCACTTAAACAATACTGTAATAAATGCACTCTTCAAACACTTGATATGAACCGCTTGTTGTCTGCTGCCAAAGAAACCAAGGTACAAACATCACTGCTGCATATTAGAGAACACCTCCACTGAACAATCTCTCGTCTGTACAAAAGTGAAGAATTACAATCAGAAGTCAAACCTGACCAAACCAAAAGCTGATGTTAAAGGATCAGTCTGCTCATATTCTCTATTTTTCTTGTTGTCAATAAATCCCATGAAAAGACCCAAACCAGCAGTGAATGTTAAAACACTTGCGCTCCTAGTGGACACAAACTCCTCGGGGTAACTTTCATTTACAGGCCGATTGAGACTGAAGACAACAAGAACTTTCTACTGGCTCCCAATTTTTCAGCTTCTTCATTAAAACAAAGTCAGCTTTGTCAAAATCCTGCTAAAGAATGATTTCAGCTTCTGTGCTGTCTCAGACTTTCAGTGTAGATTTGACTGAACTCAAGTTAAACAAGGACTCCAGTTACTGCTGTCTTACTGTCCAGCTCACTCAGGAAGTGTGACGCTGCAGATTTAAAGCCGTGTTATCGTCTGAACTCTCGGACTGACCGTCACGTTCTTCAGGCTCAGAGAGTCGGTCCGGCGGCGGCGTCCGAATCCTCGACCTCTGGCTGGATTTGATGAGAGTCTGCAGCACTCACTGTACCTCCATCCTCATTCTCCTCCATCCCATCATCCACCGCTGCCCTCTCCTCCGTGTGCTCTGCCTCGTCCGAGCTCCCGTCCTCCACGACGAACAGGTTCTTCATGGAGTCTGCCACCGCTTCTCTCAGCTCGTCCTCCGACTCCTCAAAGTTCCTGATGACAAACAGGAAGCTAATGATTTATTTTGTTTCTTTTGTATTGTTTGCTTGCATGTTTTATTTTGCTTTGTACTTTTTCTTTTCTTTCATTGTGCGCTTATATATTTGCAAAAATATATGAAAGAGTAATGATGAGAAAGGTCTATATGGTGTAAAATGATGAATGATGTTTGAAATACTCTCAATAAAAACTATGAGTGAGACACCAGAGAGGAAGCTGAGCTCTGCAAGTGTTTCCAAAGGCAGACATCATCTGACAGGTTGGGTTAGATCTCAGCTGGAGGAGCAAAAAACTTAGTTTGCAATGGAGAACTCGTACGTACGGCTCAATTGAGGACCTCTGTGGGAACTGATCAAAACTTTGTGGTTTCAAACATGTTTGTAAGTAACGTCGAGGGAGGTCAGGACCCTCTTCAGTTTCACTGCTCGTGCAACATTTCCAGCAAATCTTAATGTTTGTTCCCCCTCTACTAATGTGAGCTACTTTTGTGTAATCTATTCAGACCTGCAGTACATTTACAGGAGAGCTCTGATATATCTGCTTTATTTATGTAACCTGAGACAGGAAAATATATACGACATGAGGAGCGACATCTTGTTAAAGTTCTATTAGCAGCGACCAAGAAGGCAATCAGGAGGAGATGGACATCGGCTACACGCCGTTGAAGAAATATACGATTTGGAAAGGCTCACTCGTGTTGGCTTATAAAACCCATCACAAGGACAGAACACAACTAAAACCTGTGTGTAAAAATGAGAAGACTGAGATATTTATAAGTTGGATCAGTGTGTCTTACCTCGCTGACACTAAGTATGTTGTTTCTTTTGTATCAACAAAATGAAAAGCAGTAAAATGTGAGATGAAGATAAAAAAAGAAGACGTTCAGTGAGATTCATGAGAAAGGAAGAGGTACAGACAGCAGTGAACAGAAACAAGTGTTGACTTACGTGTCGTCATCGTCTGACCTCGGCTCCAGACGCTCTTCATCCATCTCCACATCAGAGTCCTCCTCCTCTTCTTCCTCCCTCCTCTCCTCTTCATCCTCCTCCTCCTCCTCCTCTTCTGCTCCGTCCTTCTCTGGCTCTGAATCTGAGAGTGAAGACAGTTTTCAGGGCTTTTCTGTCCATGTGATCATATAATGAGTTGACTGATTCTCATCGTTTGAATAGTTCTACGCTGTCTGTCTGACCTGCAGTCACTGAGTCCAGAGTCGATGATGTGAGTTCAGCCTGAGCCAGAGCGTTCAGCAGGGTGTTGGGGGGGCCGGCGACCCACTGCCTGCGACCTGCTGCCTCCTCACCTGAGGGGGGGCAGGGACAGGGGACATACATGGGTCATATAGCACTGTAACTGTAACTGTGTTCATCAGTGAGCTTTAGAGGAGCTGGTAGGTGGATTTCCTTCAAAGTAAAAGAAAGAAGAAACTGAAGAAACTTTGTTTGTTGAAAGTTAAATATATAACAAGGATGAACTGCTTTTGTCCTGTTCACTAACTAATAGTAAAAATGGCAGTATATGATTTAAACACAATTGTGCATCTTCTCTCAACTGTTTCACAGGTGTAACTCACCTTGTTCAGCCTCCACCGCCGTGTTGTAGACGGAGTTGACATCCATGTTGGCGAGTGCGTCCAGCAGAGTCTGAGGAGTCCTCTGGCTCCACCCCCTCCTCTCATCCGACCAATCCCTGAGCTTCAGTTCCTCTCCCTGCTGGAAGCTCAGAGTCTGGTTCAGAGGGTCCACTTCCTCATCCAACCGGATCTCAAACATGATTCCCTTCTGCAGAAATGACAAACAAAACAAGCAAATGCCAATCAAACTCTCTTCCCGTCTACAATCACATGGAAGGAAAAAGCGTAGTCTGGAAACACCTGTGATTACCAACTACAGACCAATATCAGACCTTCCCTTCGTACGTAAAATAAATTAAAAGGTCATCTACCAGCAACTGAGTATCAGCCCCACCACAGAACTGAGACAGCTCTCATTAAGGTTAAGTGGAATTAGTGATTAGAAGCTGTATTGCCAGACTTTAAAACAGGTCTAACTCAGTGTAACATCAGCTCTGACTGTCTGAGCTGAGTATTTAGTCAGTGTAATCTCACCTTGTCTTTGTGTTTTCTCTCCAGCGCTCTCCTCTGATCTCTGTTCTGCTCTCTGATCCGCCTCAGAGCTGCTTCGACGTCCTGCAGCAGGAAGGAGACACAGAAGAAAAAGTTACTACCAGGTACTGTTGTGATACACCACTGCCCCTCTGTGGAAGAAATACTTATCAGGGTTACCATTTTTCAAGATATTCAAACAACCTAGAGACTAATACATTTGTTTTTTGTTGTTCAGAGCTTGTATAGCCTGTGTAGTTTATCTCTGGAGAGAAGCACCATGAAAAAAAAGTAGTCAAAGTATTTTATGTCTTTTTAATAGTTTACTGACAAGAGTGCAGGTCTATGACACAGAGACATACGCTATCCTTTAAGATTATCTTTCCTGTTATTTATGGAATTGAAATGCTGCTTACCAACATGTGTACTGACTGGACTGATTTCTGGTCAGTGTTTACCTGTGCAGGTGGGGCTCTCTGCTGCTCTTTACTGTCTGCAGAAGGTTCTGTGTCTCTGGGTTTCTCCACCACAAAGGTTCCTTGTTTGTGTTGTGGCTGAGCCTGACACATGATAGAATGAAAATATATTAATGTTTCACTCTGAGACAGGAGGGCGACGTGAGCTTCTGATGTTGTCTGTTCTCAGAGAGCCCATTCAGACTGGAAGGATGCAGAAATTCTCCTTTAAATTTAGATCAAATAAAAACGCTGCATTTTTGGAGTGAGACGGGCGTCGTCCCCCTGACGGCTGTCATGGAGCCTGAAGTGGAATAAAGTTTGTGTGAGTACCTCTCCTTCAGCTCTCAGCCTCATCTGTCTCATCTCCAGGTGATACTGCTGTCTGATGAGATCCAGCTGACGCAGGTACTCCTGCACACACACACACACACACACATACAAAGTATAAGTGGAGTATAAAGTTGCAGAAAATATAAAGTACTTCAAAGTTGTACTTGAGTAAATGTATGTAGCTCTGTGGTGTTGGCTGGTGTGAGTCTCTCCTGTGTGTGTTCACTGTAAGGGCTCCTGTGTCCTACCTGCTGCCCCCCCTGCCTCCGGTCCTGAGGTGTATGTTGGTGTTCAGGTTGTCCCACTTCCTGCTCCTGACCGCCGGGCTTCCTGTTGCGCTCAGCTGTACACGGGCGCAGACCCTGACAGTCAGAGAGGAAAGGTCAAAGGTCAGAGTTGCAGTGGAATTCGGCATGGTGGGAAATTACCACAAAAAATCAACACTGAAAAAAATGTGTCACTGTAATCAGGGAACCTCTTAACTCTCTGTAGTCTTCTGTGTGGACAAACCTGCTTTAAAAACCCTTCTGCAACCGCCAAGAACAAAATGTCTTCATGTGCAGTCTGTAACCCATTTGTGACGTGTTTTATTAACTGTGTTGAGTTACTGCGTTTCCTCAGTGTGGGGTTTATCTAAACTTGAAGGAAGCTGAATGAGAGACAGCTCAGGTCACTCATCTAATAATCCAATAACACACAGAGGAGAGTCGGTATGTGTGAGCTCCATCCTACCAGCTGTTTCTCTGCTCTCAGCTTGTACTGGTTGGCTTCGTGTCTCCTCTGCAGGTATTCATTACGAGCTGCAGCCACACTGACACACACAAACAGAGACATGGTTAATATGGTTAATAATATAGTGTTTTTTGGTTTTGAACAAACTCCATTTGAGATGTATTGTCATAATACATCTCAAATTACTGATGTTGCAAACATTAGCTCCAAAAACATGCTGAAACGGATCGTTGACTTAAAGGAATACTTCAACACTTTGGGAAATAAGCTTATTCTACACCGCTCTCATATCTGTACAGCAAAGCTACATCCAGCAGCTGCTTAGCTTAGCTTAGCATAAAGACTGAAAACAGGGGGAAACAAAATGGTAACAAAATTCGCTTACCAAGGAAGTCACTGTGTCTGGGCAGCAAATAACCTCAAACCACAACTTGTTTCCCCATTTCCAGTCTTTATGCTAAACTAAGCTAATCGTCTCCTGGCTCCAGCTTCCTAATTAGAACAGACATGACAGTAGTATCAATATACTTCAATCAATAAACTCTCAGCAAGAAATCAAATAAACGTATTTCCCAAACTGTCGAACTGTTCCTTTAACTCAACACAAACATGTGGAGCAGTTAGCTGCTAGCTGTTAGTTGCCGGTGGTGGCTGATGGATAACTAATTAAGGTCAAAATCCAACTAAATGTGCAGAATCTAGTATGGTGGTATCCTGGTGTCTGATTAGTAGATCGACAGAAAATTAATCTGCAACTATTTTGAAAATCAAGTCTTTTTTCAAGCAAAAATGCCAAACATGAATTAGTTCCAGCTTCTCAAATGTAAAGACTTTCTGCCTTTTTTCTCTTATGTTATCGTGAATTTAATATTTTTGAGTTGATCAGACAAAACAAGCAGTTTGAAGACGTCACCCTGGGTTCTGGGAAATTGCATCGGCCATTTTTCACTATTTTCTGACCATTTATAGACAAAATGAGTAATTGATCAATCAAGAAAACAATCCACAGATTAACCGGTGATGAAATTAATGGTTAGTTGCAGCCCTAAGTGTGTGGTCACTCACAGCTGGTATGGCTCCACAGCGTGGTCTTCACATCGCTCCTTCTCTCTCTCCTGAGGAGGAGGAGGAGGAGGAGGAAGGACGTCCTCCTTGTTCCTCCTCTGAAAGGCGTCCAGCTGGACGTGGTAGTGCTGGTAATGGCTGACTGGCTGCTGGCCATTAATCCTGCATCAGTAATAATAATAATAGTTTTAGGTCAGAGTCCACATGTAAAGCTCATAAGATGATTTTCATTCATGGTGAAGACGTTCATTTAAGATACAGTCTGATGTGATTTGTGTGGATCTGATTCACCTCTGGTCGCGCTGCCCTGCGACCTCTCTGTCTGCAGCTGCTCGTCCTGCTCTGTGATGAGGAGGCTGCCGTCACAAATACATGCAGTATAAAAAGAAAAGCAATGGAGGGCTCCAAATATAAGAGGCACTTGTATGAACCTATATATAATTTCCCACATTTGACAGCTTCATTTAGTATTTTACTGAGATATAGATACTGATTTACAATGTTTATCATTTCAGTTGTTCTTCAACAGTCTCTGCAGAACATTGCACACATCTTATCCACTGAAAGCCTTTCAGTTCTCAGTTAAATCAAGATTTATTATTGATAATTGCAATAACCATTAGTTTAAAGGGTGTCAGAGGGATTTATTTACTGGCTGTGACCTGATGCCGTCTCTGATGATATCTGACAAACAGGAATAGTTTCACATGTTGGGAAATATGCTTGAAGGATTAAACAAACAAGATATAATGTGTTAATCAAAGAGCTTTAGAGGAGCTGGGAGGTGGGTTTTATTAGCTTTGGACAGAGCCAGGCTAGCTGTTTCCCCCTGTTTCCAGTCTTTTTGCTAAGCTAAGCTAGCATATTGATAATGGACAGATCAAATAGATATACTGAAGTAAAGTACAAGTACCTCAACAAGTACAATACTTGAGTAAATGTACTTAGTTACATTCCACCACTGCCAGTTGGGTATGTGAAAGAGCCCAAAAAATCCTGCACACTGTCTATTACTTGTACTTAGTTTATAATGACATTTCAGTCATCAGGTAAAATTCATAGACAAACAGCACCAGCACCATGTATACCTAAACATAGCCTGGGAAAAACCCACCAATCAGAGGAAGCCAATCCGGGATATGTGTATAAGAGTATATATATATATATATATATATATATATATATATATATATATATATATATATATATATATATATATATATACACACACATACATACACACACACACACACATATGGTACCGGTGCTGTTTTCCTATTATTATTACTATTATTATTATAATTACTTTGTAGTGGGCGGGGGTGTAGGCTCTGAGTGGGTCTCTCCAGTCTGGTTTAGCAGGCAGTCTCTTCATGGCGGCCCCGGGTCTCTCTGCAGGTCTGGACTTCTGTATCTTCTCTGGATAACAGGAGAAATAGCTGTTACATATACATTGGTGTCACTCTGAATGTTGTCTCCTGTATAAATATATATATATATTAATATTTCCCATGTGCACCCATAGGTGGCATGAGTTCCCTGTTCAGTCTGCTCTTCCTGCTCTTGTTCTTCTGTCTAAAATAGTTGAAAAATTACTAAACAGCTCAAAGTTTGAAAGAACTAATTTTAGTTTTAGTTTATTGTTCAGAATAATAAATGTCTTGCAAAACATGAAAAGACGTTGTGAGCTGCCAGAGCAGGGCTGAAAGATTACTAGGTAACCACTGTGAAGCAGACACTCCCTCAATGATTTAAGACAGGCACCAGGGCCTTTGTGTTCTGAAGTTACCAAAACACAAGATGTGACGCCATTACAAACTACCCAATCAGGATTCAGCTCGTCTCCGTGGAGATGGAGCGATATGGCTGAGGAGAGAGTCGAGTTTCCCTGCACTTCATCAGATGTGCTAAAGGACGGCAGCTGGAGCAGAGCCAGAGGCAACAAGGTGGGATCCAACTGAACGTATTGGCAGTAAACAACCACTGGGTGGCGCCAGAGTCCACATTCAACACATCTGAACTGAAACCACTGAAAGCTGCAGTTTCTGTCTCTGCTGTTATGGTTGTTACCTGTGTGTCAGGTACATGTTGTCTTTATGTTTATGCGTGAGCAGTGTTACCTGCTGCTGCTGCTCTGGTTTTAGCAGCCTGAGACGCTGCTGCTCTGTTTTCATGCAGCACCATGTGGCTAAACTCCTCCTGCATCACCTGCACACACAGGAAACCACACGCACATGTTTACACATCTATACCGCTGAGGACCCTCATTTATGGAAGCAAATAATTATTAACAGCAACTGAACACATCAAATCATTTTGAAATTTAGATACCACTAAACTTACAGCACTGAAATATTTTACTTTATTTCAGGGATATACACTCAGTGGCCACTTTATTAGGTACACCTGTAAAATCTATTGGAATCCAACACAACAGCTCAGCCATAAATTCAACCTTCACACAGAAAATAATGTTCAGGTTTGATCAACACTGTCAGAGAGTTTGTTAATTTAACTTTATGTTTATTACTGAGGTCGTAGTTTGCAGTGGTGTTGAACTGTCTCTAATGTTTTGCCCTCCTCATTTACATACATGGGGGGGGGGGATATTAAGTACAACACATTTTAATATAAAGCAGTCCAGTACAACACCACCTCTAACTACGACCTCAGTAATAAACATATAGTTGATAAACACCTCTCGGGAAGTTTGAACAAAATCTGAATATTATAATCTTCCTAAATGTAGAATTTGTGGCAGATCTGTTGTATTGGATTGCTTTAAAATGTAAAGGTGCACCTAATAAAGTGGCCAGGGAGTGCATATTTTTGGGGTTCTCAAATTCAGTACCCAACATTCAAAAACTATTTTTAAGTTGCTCTAATACAACAAGCTCACGTCAGATCTGAAAATTCAAGTCAAGTCAAAAAACTAAAATTCAAGTTATAAAATTCAGGTCATTGACATAATGCATTCTACATGTCTAACTCTACTTTAATACAGTTAAGAACTGGTATTCTTCCTCTGGCTATTGGGGTGGGAGGAAAACAGACTGTGTGGAAAGTGAGTGATTGAACAACAAATCCCTGAAATATTCTGGGTTATAGATGATCAGAAACTGTAATATTGGTTTCATTTTGATGTGTTTAACTGAGCTACCTTTGTCAGACAAGCCGAGAAAAGAAGGCAAGACTATTTATTTATTCTTTACTTTGATTGCTTTTGTAGATTACAATCATACATGTTTTATCAGCAACCTATGAATTTTGTTGTAGACATGAAAGTCTGAAAATCTGATTATGTAAGTTATGTTTATGTTGTGTGAGTGTTGTTGGTGCGTGTTCAGGCCGCTGGAGAAATGAGCTCCATCACAGTCTCATGGAGTCAAAGTCCCAAATCCACACTACATTCATTACCTGTGGGTCCAGGTGTTTGCTGATGTGCTTCTCCAGGAAGTGACGCCTGAGGACAGAGCTGACAGAGGGACGGTCCCGAGGGTTGACCTGAAAAACAGAGTGTGTGTGTTTATGTGTGTGCGCACAATGGAAGTGAAAATGAACAACAAAGAGCTACAGTCCAATAACAATACTCACCAACAAGTGACAAAACGTAGATTTCCAACAGTGTCACTTACCTGCTGTACATCATGAAACTAACACAGTGATAATCAGTAACCTGGGTAGTAAAGAATATAACTACTTTACATGTAACACACTGAAATATGTAACGTGACGGTGGGAGACGTTAACTTTCTACACACTGAGTAACAGCAGTAAACTGTGCATTCAGAGGTTGTTTGGTAGATGTGAAAGTTCTCCGACGTCTGTTCAAAAGTGAGTATTTCCAGTAATAATCAGCAGTGTGAATGCTGCAGTATGTAGTGTATAAGCGTCTCCAGTAGACAATGAAAGCTTCTTTATCTGCAGCTCAGGCTAATATCCTGAACCTCTGCTCAAACTGTTTCCTGAGATTCTGACATTCACACCTTTCCTCTTTAAAAATAAAGCAATGTTTTGCAGTTTGAACTCAGAGAACTTTGAAGGTGATTATAAGAAAACCTTTCAGACTCCTGGTGAAAATGTCAGGCGAAGCTTTCGGTAAACCAGCAACTTCTGACAGGAGTTGTTACAAATATAACAAGAGTTTCCTGTGTCCGTACTGGTTTTAATGGTTAGTCTTCTGTATTTCATTAATTTCACGAAAAGTCACTATAGTTCAAGTCCATAAATTTTATTCAAGTAAAATAAAATAAAAATTGTCTTTAGAGTGTCTGACCTTGAAGAGTTGGGTGACCAGCAGGCGAAGGTCATAGGAGTAGCGGCTGGGTACGGGGTTGTAGCGCCCCCTGCAGATCTTACTGACCAGCTGCTGCAGACTGCTGCCCTCAAACTGCAGGTGAAGACAGGTACACACAGATACACACACACACACACAGTTGATTGACAGAAAATTAATCAGCAAAATTAATCAGCAACTTATTTGATAATTGATTTATCATGTAGTTGTTTTTCAAGCTAAAATGTGAATCGTTCCCCTGATCCCAGCCTCTTGAATGTGAGGATTTAACGTGGTTCTTTGTCATTTATAATAGTAAACTGCATATCTGTGAGTTTTAGTGTGTCGGTCGAATAAAACAAGCTATATGAATACATTTCTGTGGGCCCCATAACAGTCATCTTTCACTATTTTCTGACATTTTAACAACAAAACAATTAATCGATCAATCAAGGAAATAATTAGCTGATTAATTAATAATAAAAATACTCTTTAGTTGCAGCAATATTTATAATGTTAGTCACAGGCACCACTGTAGGGCCTATGAGTTCCCTCTGCAGGCTAAATTAGCATTAGTGTTAGCGGTGCCTTGGAGGTTCTAGCTGTGTGTGTGTGAAGCAGCTGCTGATGTGCTGGGTGTGGTGCAGCTTACTGGATGCTTCAGAGCACAGAGTTCATACAGGACGCAGCCCAGAGACCAGATATCCCTGCAGAGAGGACACACACACACACGCACACACACATTTGTATTATGAAGAGGGATTTTAAATGCAAGCTGACATTAATTGAACCATAATAACTAATAACATAATAACTCCCTGTTTTGTTACATCGCCCCCAGATGTCCTGGCAGCTCGGTGCTGATGTTTTGAAACTGTGCAGAATCAGGGAGTGTATCTATGAAGTCACTATGAAGCAGCTTTTTCAGTCCATCTTGTGTAACTTGACATATTTCTTGTTGAAACAGGATGCTGGGGCAGGACTTAACACCATGCCCTGTCCCCCTGAGCTAAAGTCATAAACACCTGAAACAAAACCATAATGTCAAAATCCAACAGAGCGCAGCTACCGACGGAAAAGTCTAGTAAAAAGGTTCTGGAATAATACAACGGCTTTGGCATTTGCTTTTTGGCTAGGACCCAAGTATGCATGTGTGTGCATGTGTGTGTGTGCTCTTGTACTTCTATCTTTGTGAGGTCCTACTAAAGTTGTAGACCTTGAGAATGAGGACAGTTTCAGAAACTGAGGATATTTTTGTCCCTTCTTCAAAGGACTGTTTGAGAGTTTAGACTTGGTTTTAGGTTTAAGTTCAGAATTAGGTTCAGGTGAAGGTCAGGGTTAGGGTTGTGGGCTCGGGCATGGATTATGTCAGTGAGGGTCTCTCAAGTATAGCAATCCAAACATGTCTGTGTGAGTGTGAGAAAGAGGAAGTGACTGTGGCCTCAGCTGTATCAAAACAAGAGCGCAGAAGAGAACAGAGCAAAGACGTGTTGAAACAGAGACAGAGGAGGATAATCACGCCGAGATGTTTGCACGTCTGAGTTTCCTGTTACAAAGTATGTGTGTGTTTGTAAATGTTGTGGTTGAAATGAGCACCCCCCCGAGTGAATGTGCTGCAGTGCGACCAGATGGCAGTACGATTACAGAACCATGCACTCTTATCACAACCACAAAAATAAAAAAGGGGAAGCTCCTCTCTGCACAGGGTCCAAAACAGTGATGGTCCAATCACAGCGTAGCGACTGTAACTAGGCCGCCGTGTGCATGGAGCTGTCGTGTGAGAGATAGTCTGCATTTAAAGAGTCTGGAGCCTGGTGTCTTTTATTTTTAGTCTTTCCTTTCCAAAACTAAAAACAAAAGTGTTTATGTAACCTGTAACTGTTAGCATGTCTGGCTAACTAGCCTCATACCTACAGTAGTGACTGAAGGTTACCTTCAAGGAGCACATCATTAGCTAACTACAGAAGCACATTCATTGTGTAGGAAGTCGGTCCTGGATGCTATTACAGTTTTGGCTAACGTTAGCAGCTCTGTCCTGCTCTTTAGTGCATTTGGAAAAGTTTACAGTCCAACAACTCCAACCAGCGTCAGCAGAGACAGAGTTAGTGCATATATTACATTTATATGACAGCTTTAGTTATTTTGCAGATACAGATTAATAAATCAACTAATATATTATGATATATTATAGGTTAATCTACCCAGCAGTATATAAAGTAATTAAAATTAGCTCCACCTTTACGAGCTGCAACATTACAGTTACACATCACTGATTATAATCCAGTAAGATTATATATATATATGATTCTGAAATGAGCCATTCTGCGTAAGTACTCAAACTTCACTTTTGGTACTTTAAGTATGTTGATGCTAAAACTTATGTACTTTTACTTAAATAAGATCTGGAATGCAGGACTTTTACTTGTAGCAGTATTTTACATTGTGGTATTGCTACGTTTACTGAAGTAAAAGATCTGAACATTACAGAATGAAAGAAAAGCTTGTTGTGGACCTTGTTGTGCAGAGACACGGCCATACGTACGTCTTGTTGTTGTAGGGCCGACTCTGGCAGATCTCTGGGGAGAGGTAGTATGGGGTCCCGACACAAGTCCTGGCCAGCTCCATGGTGCTGCACAGCCACAGTTCACACACACAACACACTCAGTCAGGGTTCAACATGTAACGCTCTGAAACCTCAGATACATTTTAAATATGTTGTTCTATTCATGGTGCTCACAAATACACTAGATTCCTCTTCTGTGTGTTTAGTGGTGACCTGTTTTTAAATGCAAACGTTTTCCAGACAGACCTGCTGTGGAAGCTAAATTCTTTTTATTGGGTTTAAGGACAGGGTCACAACTTCTCAAGTCTGTCCTAAAACAAGGTTTCCACACTGAAACAGCTTTTTTTACAGCTTCCTGTAATCATTCCTATACTGGACGTTAAACTCTTTTCTAACATGATTAAGTACAGTACTTGAGTAAATGTACTTAGTTACTTTCTTATCATATCTTATCAAGTAGGAAACACTAAAAATACTTGCAGACACAGTGCTGTCTTTACAGGACACAAATCTAATTTGTTCCCCTCCGTACAGTCTTACAGGCCAAACATTATTTCTACAGTCGTGTGTGTTTACATGTCCTGGTCGACAGTTTGTGGAATGATAATGACTTGTTTGGAGGTCTTCCATGTGTTACAGAGCGCTCAGTGATAAACAGCTGCACTGTGTGTGTGTGTGTGTGTGTGTGTGTGTGTGTGTGTGAAGATGACACTGACTTACTTATTCAACATTCTTGCGATTCCAAAGTCCCCCAGCTTTGCTTTCATCCCTCCGTTGGTGAGGAAGATATTCTAGACCAGAGGGAGAGCAGGAATGAAAGCACGTCTGTGTTCCAGCCGAAAAACAGTGACTAGGCATGTGTGTGTGTGTGTGTGTGTGTGTGTGTGTGTGTGTGTGTGTGTGGAAACAGATATGATTGATGAAAGATAGTGATGGCTGTGAACAGAGACGCAGTCTGTGGTCAGTTATTCTGGGAGTTGGCACACAGCGAGCTCTTTGTTCCAAACAAAGCGGAGCTCCGGACACTTCAGCCTCACAATCCCCTCAGCTCTGTAATGATAATCCTCATTAATTAAAAAGCTTAACCTCAGGGTCTGTGGGTGATGTTGTTTACACTGCATGATGTACAGTCTGTGGGCTACAAGGCTCAGTTAAAGTGATCAGGTTGGATCCATGTCTCTTATAATAATTATGAAATAAAGCTTATTGCAAGAACCTCATGCAAAAACATTCTCACATTCTTCTCCTGAAGGCACGTTTTTTTTCTGCGAGGTTTGTTCATACGAGTGTTTCAGGTCGGAGTCACCAAACTTTCTGAACAGCACAAACTTGTTGATGAATCCCCCCTGTTCGTGAGATTTGACCATTTGCATAATCGACACCCCGAAATTGCCTGTTTGTAGACAAAATGTTCATCCAAGTTTTCTTTTCATGCTACTTTCTACTTCTACTGCACCACATCTCAGAGGGAAATACTGCACTTTTTACTGCTCTACATTTATCTGACAGCTTTAGTTACTTTACAGATACATCAAAACATATGAAGAGCTTATAAAATCTGATGCTTTGTTATAAATGAAACTCCCCAACAGTTTCTACAGGTACAGCTGATCGATCAGTCCATTAATCAATCAGCTGATTGAAAATTAATGGTTGAAGTGATTTTTGCTGCTTTTCCTTTGAATGATGTTAATAATGTTAATGTTGTTAATAATGTTGAGGTTTGGACTGTTGGTTGTGAAGGAGTCACTTTGGGCTCTGGCTCATTGTGATCAATCAATCAATCAATCAATCAATGGATTAATGGAGAAAAGAATCAGCAGATGAATCCAGAATGAATCATTAGATACAAACTAGTTGAAAATGAGCTCCAACAGTAAAATCCTGCATTTCCATGAACGATGAGGAAGAATCATCTAATGAGATCAGACAGAACATTTACTGCTTTAATACTCAACACTACACTTTACTGAGTACTCACTGTTACTGAGTACACTCACACACTGTTACTGAAGGAACACAGTATTTGTACAGTGTGGTATTAGTACGTTTACTGCAGTAAAGGATCTGAATACTTCCTCCACCCCTGTCCAAGAGTCAAAAGAAGAACTTCACACTGCGAAGCTTCAAGTTTAGTCGTGTCAGTAGTCGTATTAGAGGATCCGAAACAAGTAGAAAATATTAATATAATAATAATACCAACAACCATCAGAGCAGCTCTGTCCTGTGACAGGCAGAAAGAGGGAAACGGTTGGACATGAAGTTGAACGCTAAATAAACTTCTCTAAACTCTTAAACACTGCTGATCCACAAACTGTGTGCAGCCAGACATTTCACAGTGGAAGTGAATGAAGTGGAGGAGTGAGTGTGTGCAGCAGTGAAGCGGGTCAGATACCTGAGCTTTGATGTCTCTGTGGAGAACCTTCCTGTCGTGGATGTGTTTGAGGCCCAGGCAGATCTGGACAAACCAGTCCAGGACCTGAGGGACACACAGCTCAGTTTCACTCTGTCACAGTGGGCTTGAGGATTTTTACATTCAGAAAGAACAAATTACTTCCTCAAACAAAGTCCACCTCACCTGTGAACAAGTTTAGGGATGAATGTGGACAATAAACTTCCTCACAGGTATGTGTGTGTGTGTGTGTGTGTGTGTGTGTGTGTGTGTGTGTGTGTGTGTGCACCTGCTCCTCAGTGAAGGCGACTCCTCTCTGCATGTTGATCTTCTTCATCAGATCTCCTCCGTCACAGTACTCCATCACTATGTACAGGCTGCCCCCCTCTACACACACACACACACACACACACAGTAAACAGTATATATATGTACACTGACTCTGATGCAAACACAGTCGAGCACAAACCTGCCAACAAAAACGCGAGATCACATGTTCTCTCACCGTGAAATGAACTGATGAAGGCGACGATGTTCGGGTGTTTCATCTTCGACAGCAGCGTCACCTCTTTCTTGGACGCTTCCTTTTCCTTCGCTGACATCTGAGCAGCAAACACACTTTTAATGCAACAGTGCAACCCCCTGAATGAACAGCTGGTTAAATCAATGAGCTCATGTTCAGTCAGTCATGTTCTTCAGAACTGTGGATTGGTTTGATATTTCATTTGATGGTGTTTTCTGCACTTTTTCTATACTAACACTGATATTTAGTTACTTTGCAGCAGTCGCTGTTTATTGAGGGTGAACTTGTGCAGGTCAGGAGGAAACAGGAATGAAGACTAGGGAACTAGCAGCCTGTGTTGCTTTGGAGAGGCTGACTTATAGTTAACGGTTAAGACAAAAACTTTACCTGTTTAGAGTCCTTAGAGAGCATCTTTGGAAAGTCACACTTTCAAATGATTTAGGAAATATTCACTGCTGAGTTTTTGTTGGTTTGTTTTTTGTATGTTAAAACAAAAGAGATTACAAAAAGCTAACACTGATATTATTTTTTATTATTGCTGTGCATGTTTATATCCTCTTTCACTAACTGTTTGAATTGTAGGCTCTGTTTTAGGGTGAATATGTAACGTCTGTCCTACAGAACCTTGAAGCTACAGATGAAAAATAGCTTTTTGGCAAACTCTGGTACCTCTGCAGCAGTATTTACCAGTGTGCACTGCCTTGTTAAATTAACCAATAAATACATTTAGATCCTTTACCTAAGTAAAAGGAGCCATACTACGATGTAAAATACTCCTGTATTTGAGAGTTAGATGAGAAGATTGACACCACTCTCATGTCTGTCTACTAAATATATAAATATATATGAATACCACATAAAAAATAATAAATACAAGTTTCTGCTAAAATTGACACTTGTTCTTTGTGAGCTGACGAGCTTTTTTTGCCAGTGTTAACTTTATAACCTGACTGCATTAAACTAAAGAAGACCTTGTTCCCTAAAGCATCAGATAATAAAGCCTACTCACTATTTTGAATGTTATTTTTTAACCATACATTACAAACATAGTGTGGTGCACCTGTGAAGTGCAGGTGTTCACCTGCCTTTCTGAGGTTGATCTGTTTGACCACACGCTGTCCGTCTCCACCTGCCCCTTTGTCTCCAACCAGGAAGGCTTTACCAAACGCACCTTCTCCGATCTGACGGATGACCTCATAGCTGTTCATAACACCTGGAGGACCTGCAACAGCAGGCAGCACCAGGTTCAGACCTTTGAGCTGCCTAAATGTAGAAAACGATGACCTCCCACAATGTTTTCTCTGGATTCTGACCCCCAACATGCTGTGACTGGATCAATTACTCAATTGATCATTTGGTCTCTCAAACATAAGAAACCCATGAAAAGTCCACGTGTCTTGTTTTGTGTGTTTTGTGTCAATTTAGTACGACAGTGCGTCATTATTTAGTGAGCTAATCATTTGTTCCGTTTGTAAAACACCGATCTTTAAAGGAAATAGCAGCTAAAGATGTCGGACAGATGCAGCGCAGTAAACCGTATAAAGTAGCATAAATGGAAATACTCAAGTAAAGTACTTAGGCTGATTAAATGTAGTTGTTTCCCACCACTGTGATTAATCGATACAGCAGCTGATAGTTGATCAGTCCCGGCGGGAGGAGCCCGTTGCCATGGAGACAGATACACGGGCGACTAGCTCTCCTGTTAGCATGCTAACATAAGTTCACTTTCGGTTAGAAAACGCCGTTTTTCTCGCTGTTTGTCGGTGTCAGATAACAGCCTCGTCTTACCTTTTACTAACGCGTCTTGTTGTCAGAAGTCACATCGTGAAACGAGGCGGCGGCAGCGAGTTTAAACCGCGGACACGTTCAAGTGTCTGGATACTGTCAAAAACCCGTTTGGCAAGCGCGAAACCTGCTAGGACTCCAGCTCCCAGCATGCCCTGTGTTTGGGGGAAACACAGGGCATGCTGGGAGCTGGAGTCCTAGCAGGTTTCTGGCTCAGCTGATCACGCTACTCTTTTATCAGCATATTGATCAAATAAACACGAAGTTTGACTCAGTGTCTGATAATGAGACTCCATGTTTACACCGACCTCGTCCTGTCCTTTTCATTTTAACTTGTTACAAGAGCTGAAACAATTAATCAGGTAATCGATTAGCTGATCCAACTATTTTGATAACTGATTAATTGTCGTCAAACACTGATTGGTTCCAGCTTCTCAATTTATTTTGTTTTATATCACTGTAAACTGAATGTCTTTGGATTTTGTTGGTCAGACAAAACAAGACGTACACTATTTTCAGACTTTTTTCCCCACCAAATGATTAATTGATTAATTGAGAAAGTTATTGGCACAGTCATTGAAAATGACAGTTAGTTGCAGCCCTACTTGTTACACTCAAGACTAAATTATTGCACTCAAATCTTGCAAATCTTCATTCAAGGTCAACTTACATTCTTTGTCCGGATCTTTTAACCATGTTTCACTGTGTTCCTCAGATTTATTTTTAAGAATCTATTAACTGAATCTGGATGATGTGACTTTGAATTTGTATTACAACATTTAACACTGACTTTGAAAGCCCAAAGAGGGATTTTTGAGCATTTATTAATTGATTCTCAGCTGATCATATCTGAAAATACACAGTTTATTGCTGTCGTTGCAAATATTACTGATGTAAAAACAAACCTTAAACAGTTCAACTTCATATCAGAAAGCCTGTCGATCAGTGTGGGGGTGCAGAACGATTTATTTTGAGTTTTGACAGCGTGACTCCACTTTTATTTAAATTTCAACATTTGTTTTAATCCTGCAATGTGACACTCTTATCAGGTCATTATCACATTTTATCTGCACAAAACTCTGACACACACACACACACACACAGTATCAGCGATGACACGGACACATCCATGCAGTTATCTCTCACCTGTCCCGGCTGTAATCAGAGCCAGAGGCTTCGCTGCGAGTGCAAAGACAAGATCCTTATTTAAATGCTCAGAATGGCAGCAGAGGTTTGGTGCTTTATTCACAGTCACAGATCATGTTGCTGCTGTCAGAGTTTAGCCATCACC
The DNA here is from genome assembly GCA_005408345.1 of Macquaria australasica. Taxonomy (NCBI): domain Eukaryota; kingdom Metazoa; phylum Chordata; class Actinopteri; order Centrarchiformes; family Percichthyidae; genus Macquaria; species Macquaria australasica. Next base: position 24,815 of record SEMN01001414.1, on the reverse strand, counting down.
CCCCAGAGTGATATGCCAGGCAGCCATCGTGTGTGTGTGTGTGCAGTTATTCATGGTGTGTGTTTCTATAGAAAGACAGTCATGTAAATGTAATGTAAGCACCATCTACTGAATATCATTATTCTTATTAAAACCTTTATACATTATCAGTTATGGATGAAGTATTCAGATCCTTTATTTGATGTAAAGTAGTAATACCAACATGTAAAAGTACATTGTCCTGCATTCAAAGTTGTACTAAAGTAGAAGTATTATCAGCAAAATGTACTTAAAGTATCAAGAGTAAAAGTACTTATTATGCAGAAAGACTCCCCCTGTGACTCTTACATTATTATGCATTTTATCATTATTACTGACACTTTAATGTGTAGCATGTTATTACTTGGGGTTTAATCTATAACAATGCACCATATGTTGTGTTTAAGTTGATGTTTGTACGGAAAATAACTAAAAGAAATGTAGTGAAGTAAAAAGTACAATATGTGCCTCTGATGTGGTGGAGTAGAAGTAGAAAGTAACATAAAATGGAAGAAAGTCCCTAAAAACTGGACTTAGTGACAGAACGACCTGAGTAAATGTTCTACTGCTGTGGATTTTCATTCACACTGTAGAAGAGAAAAGAAAATACATTTCTGCTGCACAAAACGTGGTTTCTTTTTCAGACTTTCTTCAATGGTGGATTTTATTTTCCTTTTACTTGCTGGATGGTTTTTGAACGTGCTGTTGATGCACACTATTCTCCCACAATGCAATGCACAAAGGAAATGGAGGAGCTGCTCACAGCTGGAAAAAATGGTGGTGAAACAGCAGAGAAATAAATCTTAAAGACATTTTGCTAAGTTAAACTGGACGTCTGATCTCCTGTTAGTATAAAGTGGTTAAGTATGCTAATGTTTTGCATCCTAACTGCTAAAACAGCATATTATGGCCGTTAGTATGTAATTCATACAGAATAAAATGAGCATGGAGTAAAGTTACAGTTTTGTTTCAACAGGATGGAAACCACATGTACTGCTGAAGCATGGCGGCCTGCAGCAGCAGCTTGTGTTAACGTCTTTTGGGATTATTAAAGTATTTATACACACAAACACTGCCTCTTACAGGTACTGCTGTTATGCAACATGTGAACCAGACAGCTTTGGAGTTGTTGAAAGGTTTTGTTTGTCTTTTGATGGAGGTAGGCTAGCAGTTTCCCCCTGCTTCCAGTCTTTGTGCTAAGCTAGGCTAAATGCATCTTGGACCAATCTCTGGACACACAGATAAAACTGATATCATCTCATCTGACGCTGTGCACGACAGAGAATTAACAGTCATTTTCCATAGTCTGCCTCATACATATAGGCATATATATATATATATACATATACATATATATATACATATATGTATATATATATATATGTATATATATATACATATATATATATATGTATATATATGTATATGTATATATGTATATATATACATACATATATATATATATATATACACATATATATATATATATATATATATATATATATATATATACATATATAGAATAATATATATGTATATATATACACATACATATATATATGTATATATATATACACATATACATATATATACATATATATATATATATATATATATATATGTGTGTATATATATATAGGATTTGTATTTAGTATAGCTATAGTTTTGTTTAAGGGGTCACAAACCAAGAGAGGATGGAGAAATGCGATAAAATGAAAGTTTAGTATATAAACTCTGTGGTGCTTTGACCAGCGTTCTGCTCTCAACAAGCTTCTCTCTGATCCTTCAAGGTGACACCCATTTCCCATGATGCCCCTGGGCGAGGTCCCTCTGATTAGTGCTTTAATCAAGGACACATTTCCACTGCGATCGAATGACAGGCAGGCCGAGCGCCGCTGAGACAGCTGATCCGGGGTCAGCTGCAGACACCGTCACATGATGATGCAGCAGTCACTGCGTCTACTACAACAGTACACAGTGAGCATGTTTCCTCATATAAACACTGTGTACTATCCAGAGGTGGAAGACATACTCTGATCATGTACTTACTTACAAATACTCTGCTGCAAGTAAAAGTCCTGCATTCAAAAGCCAAAGTACAGAAGTATCATAGGCTAAACGTGCTTCATGTAATATTTCCCTCTGAAATGTACAGTGGAAGAACAAAGTAACATAAAAAGCAAAATACAAGCACCTTAAAACTGTTCATTAGTACAGTACTTGAGTAAATGCACTTTGTTACTTTCCACCACTTTGACTAATGTCAACTTCACTGGTTTGGCAGCTTGAATTCAAGAACTCTCTGTGGACTAAGTTCCTGTTTTCTGAGCTGGAGTCGAGGACAGACGTGCTGCTCCTTTATGTTACTTTTTGTCAGATTGTTCTGTCACCGCTGACCTGCAGTAAGTGCCTTCAACAAAATATTCCAAATAACTGAAGAGTGATTTTTGAGTCAAAAAGTTTTTAGCAATTTTATTATAAAACCGTTGTTAAATCTCAATCAAAAGATTTTTCTGCCATCACTTCAAAATAGTTTGTCCCTGCTCTTATGTTGTTTTCATGGTTTTGGGCAGGAAGTGGGAGAGCTTTTTGAAGTCGGCCACTTCCTGCCCATCAAACACTTGACAGGAAGGTGCGACATCAAAGTAAAACCCCAAGTTCTGCAGGTATTTGGTCATAAACCACAAACTGATGATGGTGCTAGATGAAAAGTCAGAGGATCAGCAGTTATTACAGTTCATCCTGAGGGGAACATGAACGATGAACCACATTTCAGGGATTTCTGAAGAAACAAACCGGCAGCATTATGAGGACTTCAATGAACCAACACTTGGAGGTTGTTTTTTCTATTTTGTTTATTGTGTTGGTCTGTTCATATCTTTAAAGAGATTATATACACAAATTAGTACAACAAGAAGAGTTATCCAAAAAATTACACATTCAAAAAAAGACAGACAACCCTTGAGAAAAAGATCTTAACATAAGCGTGCGTCCTCCTGTGAACTCTCTGCTGTGGATTTTACTCTCTTATCTTTTACAAACTCAGTTTTAAAGCTAAACGAGAGAAGCACACGTCCACACTCTTATTTTAAGACCATTTTCCAGTTAAGAAAGAACAGGTGCAGTGTATTAATAGCTACAGCAGACAAAATACAAAAAACAAAAAAGTCTCCCTGGACTGATCCGTTGCAAAGACCAGGATGAGTGGTACAAAAGTCGCCCTTTCTCTTGAAATCTTTGTTTGGACTGAAAGAAAGGCAAACTACATTTACCCCGGTCTATTCAAATAAATGTTCATGCTATAACTGCAGTTATTGTGATTAAAATAACTTACTTATTTATACTCAGATGACTTTTAGCTAATTATTTTCTGAAAAGATAACGATTCCAAGAAGATCCCCGTACAGAAAAGTGGAAAAATACACAACTCTTCACCTTTTTTTTCCCCCCACAATCAATGAATATTTACCAAACAGCTTCACATTTCACTCCGCTCACTCACTCAAACTACCTGAAGTAAAGGACAGAAAAACAAAGACAGGTGAGGATTAAAAACGCAGATCTCACTGCACGCCAGTGACTTTAAGAGCAGCAGGGAGGCGGCGGCGTCCCTTAAGGCTCACAGATCAGAGTTTCCACCACAAACTTGCTCTCGAAGTGACGAATCTTGTGGCAGTTCAGAGCTTCACGCTTCTGCATACCTGTAGGACGACCAGAGAGTTAGTACGCTGCGTTCAAGGAACAAAACACCAGTTAGATTCCCTGAGAGGCTTCACGGAGAGCAAAGATAAAACTCGTGTCCAGGTGAGTTCAGACTGCAGGTGAAGCGGATGTTAGAGGCCGACTGACGATCTGTTCTGCACATGTGGCAACTTCCTGTCACCGCTTTTTATTTCTTGAATGCAGAAATTTGTTAAGGAAAGCTTGAACTGAAGTCAGACTTTATGTTGCTAAGTGGAACTTATCTTTAGAAATACATATTGATCAAATATGTTTAATGTGACTTTTACAATACTACCCAAATCTAGTGGTCCACTTCAATTAGATTTTAAAAGAATATCTCAAAATGTATCATGATAAATATACATTCATATACATTTCAATTTTCATAATTTATCAATTACTTTCCAGCTTAATAAATGATGAAATCAGCTTCATATATTAGACACTCTTTACCAAAACGTTTTTATTTAATAAGAACAATTTGAATCTTCTATTTCATAACTAGTAAAACCAAAGATAACATTATTTTATTTAAATCCCAGAAACTGCCGTCAACTGCTTCGACATACTTCCGACAGGAAGTAGTTGCATTTCCGCACATGCTCAGAACAAACCGGGTTGAAATTGATTTCCATTTCCTGATTTCTTCTACGTTTTCTTTACGTTGTGGTTTCACTGCCTCCTAGTGGACATTTATGTTACACGCTAATCTGTACAAGTAGAAAAGCAACACACATGGCAACACGTCTGAACGACGTGCAGCCTGGAGAAGCAGAATTCCAGGTTACGCTAGCCTGTTAGCTCAGGCGCTAACTGGAGTTAGCATTAAGTTTACACAGTTTACTCCTGTCTCCTAACTGTGACTGAACCAGGTCTCTGCTGTGGAGCTTCAATAAAACTCACTGCCTCCGGCTCTCCGTCCACTCAGAGCTCAGCTCCGTCTCCGTCAGCAGAGGAGCTACAGCTGTTAGTGGCAACAGCATCTGTACATCTGTTGGCTTTAAATGCAGTTCAAGTTTCCTTAATAAATAAAGGAGTGGAGGAGGTCCTACCCAGGATCCTGTCTCTGCGCTGCAGCTTGAAGGTGTCTTTGCCGTTGCACAGGTTGGAGATGAAGTAGCCGAGCCGGTCGATGTGCTCCAGGCGCTCCGTCACCATCATCTCCTCATGGACCAGGTAGGTCTGGGGCAGGTAGGTGCCGGCCTGAGGGGGGGGGGGGGGTGATAATAATTAATACATAATCACCACTGATACCTTCCAAGCCTTAAATAAAGAGTGTAGCTGCCTCCTTCAGACTCAACAGGTCTTATTGTTCTTACCGTTTGTTTTTCTTTCACCCGTTTTCATTTGTTCTTACTTACTGTTTCTTATTGTTTTTATCTAAATGGTATTTCTTTTTGACTCTGCTTTACTGACAGATGACGCCGCGTCGAACTGCTTGGTGGTTTAAACCGATTCATTCTGGTGCCAGCTGTTTTCTTCTTTCCATTTTAAAGGAATATGTTGATTTGCTTTCTTGCTGAGAGTTAGACGAGAAGATCAATACCACTCTCATGTGTGTCCATTAAACCAGCAGCTGGCTAGCTTAGCTTAGCATAAAGACTGGAAACAGCTAGCCTGACTCTGTCCGAAGGTATCGATCATCCAACTCTCTACAAGAAAGTGAATATTTCCCAAAACGTTGAACTATTCCTTGAAACTGAAGCTACTTTTCATTATTTAACATCTCTGTAGGAAACTGCAGTCTGTCATAATGACCAACAAAGACTTAATTGATTGTTTGTAATCAATCAGACAGTTGTGAAGTCTCTCTGGTTTCAGTGAAGCTCAGCCGTCTGGTACCTTGATGTTGACGAGCAGGTCCAGGAAGTCTTTGGGGGGCATGACGATGGAGGTGTTGAGTTGGATGATGTAGCACTTGTTCAGACTCAGATCCAGGTAGGCGGTCAACCTCTGAGACAGAGAAGAAACATTTACAGACCAAGAAAACCAGCATTTACTAAGCTGGAGTTTTTTCTTTTTTAATCACAAACAAACCTATTTATTGTGAGAATAAAAATACCATAAATTCTGCCTTTATTTAGCTCAATGGCAGCGAGAACCAGGGACAGGCTTATATTAGAGACAGGCTTCTATTTCCCAGTTAATACAAACAACACTTCCTCCGTGTTTACATGTCATCTTGATTAATTCATTATTTAATATACAACACAGTTATGTCACACTCACCACTTACTTCCAGCCCTTTCACTTTTCCTTATCAAGTTTAATCTACCACTGCAACTCAACACTTCCAGCTGATTTTTCACATTAAAAGTCTTCCAACCTGCCTGTTATTGACAGGCTTTTAATGTGAAAATCCACAGGAAGTGTTGAGTTTCATTGACAGCTGCCATTATTTGAATATCAGGTAGAAATCTTTAGAATTGAAATGTAATCTTTCATACAGGTCCTCTAATTTTCAACATAATTTAAAGGACACGTGGTCTACTGATAATCAATCAACAGAAATGAACTTCTGATAATCTATTAATCATTCAGGTGAGATGAAAGGCTGGGGGTGGAGCTTCGTCAGGTGTCTCACCTGCTGGAAGTCGTGGACAATGTCGGCCGGGTCTCCGTCGTCGAACTCGGGCACGGGGACGTTGATGAGCTCCACCTGCTCCCTCTCCAGCACCCGGATACGCTCCTGCAGCTGCCGCAGGTGTAACGGGTTCGGCAGCTCCAACTCCACCTACAAACCAGTTGGGCCAGTTAATCAACCCGTCACACAGCTTGTTATCTGTCAGAAGTCCAGTAGCAGTGAGAGACAAAGTACGTTCGCTGTAGTATTAAACTAAACTTGATCACAGTAACCGCTCCGAAAAACTATTGCGTGTATTTAAGAGTCATCTGAAACCGTTAATCACATTCTGCAATAACCAAATTGTAGTTTCAATGCTGCTGAAACAGGTGCTTTGCTCCGTGCATTATGAACATTTCACATTATCTTATAAAACATGACAACAGCCTACAGCCCAAAGGTGATGATGTCTTCAGAAGTTTTGTTTTGCCTCCAAAACCCTAATATAATAAATGTACTATAATGGAAGACAAGGAAAAGCAGCAAGTTCTCATATAAGAAGCTGGCACCATCAAATGTTTCACATTTTCCTTGAAAATTTTCTTCTTTCATTGCAGCTCTAAATGTTTGTCAAAGTTATATTAGTCAAAGAGTGCTAACAGAATGTGATACAGTATGGAAATGAAGGAGACAATGGCTGCCTGGAACAGCAGGTAAAACACACGTACAAAATCTAACAGTTTAAAACGGTAAAACAAAAACAACAGTCTGGAGTCTAAACAGAAAAGCTGTGTGGGGACACACAGACCATCCACTGCAGGCTGAAGTCAATTACTCAGTCGGTAAGTCAGGTCATCAATCAATCAGTGCCTCGGCCTGTAATGATTAATCCCGCTGAGCTCATGTCACATGTGCTGTGTCGTCTGATGAGCAGCAGGAAGGGATGGGGATGGGGATGGGGATGGGGGTGGGGATGGGGGTGGGGATGGGGGTGGGGGTTACTCCACCGCTGTGAACCTGAACCTGCTGCAGGTGTGTTGGGTTGTTCGGTACCGTACCTCCTCCTCCTCCTGCATCATGAAGTCCTCCTCGCGGTAGTTCACCCCGCACACAAACACCTGGCCCTCCTGCAAGGACGAGGTGAGGACCAAAAAACACATCACGTGAGAAAATCACTACAGCAGATATGAATGCATGTCAATGAGATGAGTCAATGTGATATTTCTTATGCTGCTTAAAAACTGGTGACTCCATCTCCCAAATATTCACACAGCAGCAGCTCAAACACATAAAATCACATTTTCTTTGCCGATTTGTACATTTTAATGTTTTCATTCCTGCTGAGGCGGCTAACACTTTAATATCTCTGGTTGTATATCAGCACTGTATGGCTTTACATTAGCTACCAGGACTGTTTCATGGTAATATATGCACTGTCCCCATGAAGACAGCTCACAGTAGGTTACCTGCTCCAACATGTCAGGTGTCACACTTTCTCCTGCAACATGTGATTAACAGTTACATGCAGAAGAGTTCATGTGCTTTGATCTGCAGTGTATCAGATGGATCTGTATTGATTTTGTGTTGGCTCGTGGACTGTATCGTCACAGAGGGAGAGATCTTATCATTAAGACTCATGTTTTATTTGTATGTAGAGAATATTATTTATTCTCTACATATATATTATTTATTCTCTACATGTCTGTTGTGGAGTCTGCGATGTTGCGTGACTTCAGTCTAACTCCTCCTGGGCCTTGGCATGACAACAAGCTAATATTAAACTTGTTTAACTGTTTCCATCCACATCCTCTGATCTTAGATTCTGGTTCTGTTTACCTCTCCGTCCCACCCTTGTTGGGGCTGCCTGCTCACCTCCAGGATGTAGTAGCGGTACAGGTAGGCTCCTCCCACCACCACCCCAGACAGCATGAGGGCGAGACCCAGGCACATGCACCAGCACCAGGCCCGGGACTGGTGACGCACCGGCAGAGCTGCCTCCGCATCCTGCAGGAGAGAGACGGAGACGTGTCCACCGTGTTTATTCATTCAGGGGTCAGAGAGGCCGTCCTGCAACCGGCTGAATATAATTTAACCCTCAGAGGAAGAAAAGGAGATCAACATGTGTCTGATTATTATCACTGATCACATGCTGGTCATTTCTCTCCTTCCACTCTTTCACTCGTCCGTATTTTCCTCAGATTTATTTGTTTCAGTTTGATTATCAGGTTCCAGAGTTAGAGAAGGTCACAACACGAAGCGTCTCAGTTTAAAAACAAAAAGAGGAAAACTGAAAATTAAAGAACAGCATGAAAAGGAACTTCCTGACAGTCAGTGGTGACTTCACTGGTGACTTGATGTTGTTTTAGTGGGTGTAGCTAAAAAGTCCAACCACTAAAGTCCTCACAAATGTAGATAAGTAAACCAACAGTGCTTGCTTCCTTAGCTACTCTCGTGTTGTCAGCTGTTGTATTATTTCTTGCATTAAGTGAAGGTAAGAAGAAGCTTTGGAGGCAGAACATGGAGCCCCTTCAGGTGAGGCTGCCTATCTGGCCCTTCAAAACATGGTGTTGTGTTAGCCAGAGAATTAAAGAATTAATTATCTGCACAAAACAAGATCTGAGAAAACAGAGCCAGTTCCACCGGATGGCCAACATGTTGAAACTAAATTTTAAATACCTTGGCACAGTTCTGGACTCACAGGTGAGACGCTCACAGCAGCTTTATCCTCGGTGTTAGCCTGCAGATTTTAGAACTAGTGTACAAAACTATTGTTGAGAGGGTTTTAGCTTTTCATGTTCCCGCCTCGCAGGAAACTGTAGATCTGAGATTTAACTTTGCAGGATTGTGTCAACGGTAAGCAAAAAGCCCCCGACTCAACTGTTTACAGAAAGGACGAGGACGAAGGTGAGGAGGATCATGGAAGACCGCTCCCATCCTGTCCTCAGCCTGTCTGAGCTCCGGGATGCGCTATAGAGTCCCTCTGGCAACTAAAACTGTATTTAGAAAGTCCTTCATCCCAAGTGCCCTCTATACTCTTAACTCTACAAAGTGAGTACAGATATGAACTGTCCTTAATGTGAAATGTGACCTTTAAGTTTTTTATGTGGTTGTTTCTTGTGTGTTTACTGAGCCGAAGACACATTTCCACCCTGCTGGACAATAGAGATATTTTTGTTTCTATTCTAATAATTCAGTATACATGTATGTGAACAGACCATCACCCATCCCTTCTTTCTTTTTATGAAAGTGTAAGTGTACAGTAAACACACACATACTGAAGCAGGGGGAACTGTAACCAAAAGTAAAGTCAAGTCAAAAAAAGTAAAAGACCAATAGTTTACACAATTACACAAATGATGTTTACAAGTTATAAGTTTTACTTTTGAGATGACTTTTTTTGCTTCAGTGAGATTTATTCTCTCTCAAATTGTTATTTTTGTTTGATATGATATTTGAAGTTTTGTTTGATTTTTTTGACATAAATCTGATTCCATACAGTGCGCTGGGAAGCGTGTGTGTGTGTGTGTATAAACAAAGACTTTGTCTGGATGGGAAGAAGGAGGCTTCACATCCCTCTGCAGACACACAGAGCGAAAGGGTGACTCATCACGATGTAAATCACAGAGGAAACACAGAACACAATGAAAGCCTGAAAAACAGAAAGTGAAAAGAAAAGAAAAACAAAGAGGAGGTGAAGGAGTGTCTCATTGGATAACTGTTGTGTTGTGTGTTTAATCTGACAACATTTAAATCAGCTGTATCTGTCGGTGTGAAGTTGAGCTCCCAGCAGCAGATGAGGAGTTCCTCACAGCTGGAAACAGCTTCCTCTCTGTTAAATAACAAAGTATAACGTGTGTGACATGAAAACACCTGGGTCAGGTGAGACAGCAGGTAAGGCTTTCACTGCCTCTGCTGCTTTCTTCTTGATTGTCTATTTTATCTCATCAGGTTTCAACTCAACCTCTTTAGTACCTCTAGTACGTTTGCTTTTTATTCTTGTTGGTTTTTAATCTGTTTTCTTTAGTGAAAAGTGCTCTGCAAATATAACCGATTAAATCTATAAAATTAATCTGCAACTATTGTGATTTATCACTTCAATCTATTAATCGTTTAAATAATTTTTCATCAAACGTCCTCAAGTTAAAGGTCCTCAATGTGAGAATCCTTTTTATTTATACTTTATTGTGTCACTACATATAGTTGACACATTTCCTGTTATTCAAACGTTTTTGACCTTTTGACTTGTTGTTGTCCTTCACCCACACAGACACACAGGTAAACCACACCATTAAAGGTGTTACTGATCAATGTGTATATATCCATACATATTGTCATATCGATACTTATCCATGCTGCTGCTTTTCTTGGTCCTACACTTCAGTGAGGTGAATATCTGGTACGGCCTCACAGAGTCCAGGCTGATCTGTGAATCTCTACTGCTGATAAATACAAACACTTGTTTTTCCGTCTGTGTCGTGGAAACGTTGTGAAAATGACGCGTGTGTGTGTGTGTGTGTGTGTGTGTGTGTGTGTGTGTGTGTGTGTGTGTGTGTGTGTGTGTGTGTGCACCTAAATGAGCTCTTGGAGAAACTTGAGACTTTGAGCTGAGTGGAAAGGAGGATTGTGGGTAAATATTCAGAAGAAAGAAAGCGGGGCTTATCGTCAGCAGACAAACATCAGCCGGTGGACTCTGGCACATCGAGCCCTGACACGTCTGCTGCTCTCTGAGACGGAGAATCATTAACCTGAGCTGCAGCTCTGCTGGTCTCCTTTCACTACGTCACATCTTTTAAACTGACGTTAAGCCTGAAAACGAACGCTGTGGAAACACCAACAAAAGCTTTTCACAGTTTCACAGCAACACACACTTCTTTCAGTGACAAATTCTGCTGTTCGAGGTTTTTATGAGTCACTGCTACCAGACTACATCTACTAGTTGTTGTTGGAGTTAGTGAAGTGGGGCTGTAACTGATAAACTATCTATTATTTCTTTAATTAACTGATCAAAACTAATAAAAAAATACTCATCACAAACTCAATTCACTCTCAACCACTGTTGACCATTCTGAGTCCATGTGGATGAATTCAGCCGTCTTTTGTTCACAGCTGCAGCGACAAAGTGTTTTGAATTACAAACTAAAACATGATCTCTCAGAAACAAAGTTGAAATAATTAAAACTGGTGATCATAACAATATTGAACATCAACACAATTTCCTGAAGACTAAAGTAAGGAAATCAGATTTCTTATTTTGTCCGATGAACCCTCCAAAATCCAAATCTATTCAAAAAGAGAACAAAGAGAAGCAGGAAGCTGGACCTGGGGAGAGTTTGGCTTTTCTATTTGAAAAATTACTTCAACTAACAATCATCTAATGGATCAATGGTTGCAACATAACCCTTTATCCAGGAGGCGTCCACATTTCTGTGGTAACAGTGAGGAAAAGGTAAAAACACACCTCTCTACTCCACACATCTCCAACTTGTGGAGTCTGATCATTTCAGACGTAATATGTTGGTGTAGAGCTGCCTTCGGTTTCCCACAATGCCACATTTCATGGCACATGGATACAAACACTTCCTCCTCTTGTCCCCGTGCAGTCAAACAAACGGCACAAAACAGGAACAGGCGCCGGAGCTGCAGGAAACCAAACAAACTGAAAATATCTGTCCTCGTGGTGCGACCACTTTTGATATGATCAAACACACTTCTGCTGTCAAACTGGAGTCTTATGAACCCTTCACTCTGAGACAAGGGGGGTTATATTCATGTAAAGTTTTAAAAATCTGTCGCAGTGAACACAAACAGAACAGCTGTGTGTGAATTTCAAACAGTCCGTATAATCAACAGTAGATAACTGTTGGCCTGTGGAGGTTCTGTTCACTAAACAACAGCACATATTTGCTGACATCAGCAGATTGTCGACCTCTAGTTTAACTTTCATATTTGAATTTTCTGTTTGCTCAGTAAAGCAAGAGAATGCATTTCGGCTCGCCCTCAGCTTTCACAGCTTGATAAATGTGGGGTGTGACTCAGCATTTCCTGGTCAGAGAAATGAAAAAAAAAAAAGACGAAACAGCTCGGGTGCAGGAGGAAACTTTTGACAAACTGACAGTCAACCCTTTCTGACGCTCACCTCAATTTATATAGACAGCAAGACAAAACTCCCCAAAATGTTGTGTAATGCTGTTCTGGCCGGCCGAGCGAGAAGGAACATTAAGAAGAGTGGAACCAAAGAACGGTTGTTTTTAGAATCTGAGAAAAGACGAGGGGAAGTGAGGGTGAAAGCTTTAAAGAGGAGAGAGCAGAGAGCGTGAGTGACAGGCCGACCGGCCGACAGACACACTAAAAGGGAACATTTCCTGAGGCTGCTGTACAGCTCGGTCCTCTCTGCTGAGCGGACGTTTGTTTCCAGTCACTCACACGGACTTTGGACTTTGAGGAACTGACAGGAAAACAACACAAAGCAGAAGAGGATGTTTCCACTAACTGAACATCTTCAGCACAAGCAGGCAGACGAGAATATTAAACCATTCGATTTAGTTTAGAGACTTCCGGGCCCTGAATTTGGCCTGTCAGGCAGGTGGCGTACCTCCAGCAGCAAACACAAGTCAGCCTTTTATTTCTAGTTTAAAGGTACGCAACCAAATAAAAAAACAAACGCGTTTTAATATCAGAAACCCGACTTGAGTCCCAGTCCAAAAGGGACCCAAAGACAGTCAGAACAGATCCAAACTAGACCCGAACAGAATAATCAGAGCCAGTCCCAAACAGCAGCACTGGTGGTGGCAATGAGCAGCAATACATCAACATTGTCCATGTGGCAAAGTATAAATGGTGGCTTTGCACCAAGAACATCAGGCAGAGAGGAGGAGGAAACTGAAGCTCCAATCAGAAAGTGATCTTCACTCTAACTGCGCTGTTAGCGCTGGCGTTTGTGAATTGGACTTTTTTTGCAATTAGGCTCATTTGCATAAAAAAGGGGCCAGTTTTGCGCCATACGTCTGCATATTCTACCTCATTTAAACACATGCAAACAGCAGCGGAGCACCGAGACGCTGTTTGCTTGGCAGCGCGGTTCGGGGTGCGTTTCACCCTCTTTTTACACAGTTTTTTTGTCTCGTTTGTGCAGGTTTAGCGGCCACAAAAGCTGCAGGACTTCCTTGATTACCCTGATTATCCAATCAGCTCAGCTTTGCTCGCTAGTGTCCTCCTCCATTTTATTGATTAGCTTAGTTCCCTGATAGGTCAACAGGTCAAGCTAATAGTAAGTTTTAAGAGCGCCCTCTGCTGGACCACAAGACAAATGGCTTCAAACAGTCTGCTGAATATTAGACTGTAAGAACAGACCACTAGTACTACTATATATTTGATATTTTCCTACGTTTAAACGACTGATCAGATACAGAACAGATTGATAGATTCACAGCAGCGATCTTCGTGTTTCACAACAGTTTCCTAAAGCTTCACCAACAAGAACCAACAGGCCTTCAGGCCAACGTTTCATAACTTCAACACACACACACCCTCATCAACACACTCGTATATCGACACGGTGAAGAATGCCGATGTGACACACAGCAGGAACAATGTGTACAGATGGATTTTCATGAGTGTTTGAAAAGTTGGTCATTTTTGGATGATGAGGCTGCAGATAAAGATTAATCCCATTAACGGTAAAATCCATAAATACAAATGAAAAATAATATTTTTTTTAAAAGAGAAATGACCCTCACAACGCCTTCAAATGTCTTAATAATAATAATAATCTTAATATTAACTGATAGAAAACAGAGAAAAGCAGCCTGAGAAATGTTGTTAAATTTTCTTTTGATCTACTCATTGATTAATCGACAAATCTTTTCAGCCTTACTTGATGATTTGAGGGGTAAAATCATTTTCTCATATAAACATTTTGACCTGAATACTGCAGATTAACACTGCAACAATTATTTTCTCAATTCACTTGATTAAAGAGCCCAATGTCACTTATTCATATTGCCCGTTTTATCCGAGCAACAGTCCAAAAGCCCAAAGATAATTAGTTTACTATCATCTTCTGTTATATGTTAAATGAGTCACTACTTCCGGGTGATCAATCAATATTAGCATTTACTGATTTGTATGGCTGCAACTAATGTGAAATACATCCTTTTAATTGCCCAGCACAGTTTGTTTTAAATGGACCAACAGTCCAAAAGATTTTCAGTTTCAATGATATAAAACTCTAAAGGCTGGAACCATTTTGGCATTTTGCTTAAAAAATGATGAGTGAACGAAATTGTTGCCGATTAATCAACTAATCATTAATCAGATGTTTTAGGAGAATCATTTCACCATAATATGATTTCATGTTATGATACAAAATGAATGAATGTGAGAAAGCTGTGATTAAAACTAATGAAGATTTGTTCCTGACGTTTTTATTGTTCTTTGCTTTGAAACATTTAAATATTGATCTGATCTATATTTTAGTACTGGTTTTCCTCCATGTTGGGTTCTTCTCTGTTATTAATGCAGAAGTGTCTTTTCTTGTTATATTGACCAGTTCAGCATTTTGTCTCTTGAACAAACACGTTTATTCTCTCTTGTTTGAGGCGTATTACATTTTCTTCATGGATACTCAGTGTGCAGGTATGTTACTATTCTCCGTCTCCCGTGATCCTAGACCTGCTTCAGTCTTCAGGTAGATGATCAGCCTGCATGAGTCCACCTGAGAGCAGCTCGTGTTTCGGTCTCTGTGGAGACGGATGGGTATCAGTGTCCAGGGCCGAGGATTAGTTTCAGTCCGCGGCACCACACGAGACTCCATCCTCCTCCGAGCTGCAGATGGACTCGCCGAACCCTGGAGCACCACACAAACCCTCTTCACTTTAGAGACTTTTCACTTTGTCACAATCTGAATCATCAAACTCTTCAGCCTTGTGTTCTGTGTGTGTTTGGACGCAATTCCTGATTCTCTTATTCAGATCTGTGCAACAAGGACAGAGACGTTAAACAGCACAAACCAGAAGACTTCTGGTTCTACAGGCTAACTGGATAACAGACACAAACCTGCCTACGTCATCAGCCGGTACAAATGACAGACAGACACACCCACACTTATTATAGTCCATGAAAACAAAATCTAATCCACTAATTAAAAATTAAAAACTAAAGTGAAACTAGAATCCAAAGCCAACTGAAATATGTCATCTCTTTCTTTGTCATAAAACCTGCTGGACCAAAACATGTGAAATGACCAGTGCAGTTCTTTAACAAACTTGAGCTTGATCGATTAATCGATTTATCAATGTATCAATTAACTGCTTGGTCTCTAAAATAGCCCAAAGTGATGTTTTTAAAAGCCAAACATGTCTCACTGACTTTCATACACGACAAAAAAAAGAGCTGGAACCAGGAAATGTTTGTTTGAAAAATGAAGATTAATTGATGATCAGAACTGTTGCAGATTTATTTTCTTTCCATCGACTGTTGCAGCTCTTACATGACACGTGCACCTCCTAGTTGCTGTAAATCTGGTTCCCTGCATCAGCCATGTTGTATGTGTCAGGTGATGGGGAGCAGGTCTGCAGGTCTAACTGGCTGGAGGGTGTCTGTGTGGGGGGAGGTCGGCTGGTTAATCTTCCCTCTCGTTGAGTTTCAGCGGTCGGCGCCCTGCAGGAGGCTGCTAAAGCTCTCCGGCTGAGTCGGAGGCTGATTAGACCATAATCCTCTTCAAGCAGCCCGCAGGCCTGAGACCACAACCGGAGGACATGCAGGCGGAGAGCAGCACCGACCACGTACCTGAAGGGAGCAGCCGCCAAACAGTCGACACCGTCAGAAGACCAGTCATCCTCAAGTCAGAGAGGAAAAAACTAATTTACACGGGCTGCCTTTATTCCTAAAAAGAATCCAACTGATGCAGCCTGGTTGTGTTGTTCAGTCAGCAAACCCAGGTGAAACAGAGCGATTTGCATACAGAAAGTTTCTGGCAGTCAGAGACGGAATTCATTTCCATTTATTTCCATCTTTGAATGAATCACCTGCTGCGAGAACATGCCCCAAACGATTTATCACCATCACAACTTCCTGCAGCCCAGCGTGATGTCTTCTTCTTCCGACATTGAACTGTGAGGTCTTGTTGATGATTCAGGTCCTGAAGTCCCACCATGTGACTGTATGAGATCTGAAGCCACTGATGGACAGTGGATCGATCCTGTCGTCATAAAACAGGAACAAATGGAGGTAAAAACTGACCTGCCACTGTGTCCTGTCTGAACCTTTGTCTGGACCACATCGGACGATAAAGACAATACGAAGGAAACTTATTAACACAAGACAATATTTCATAAATCAACCGTGTTCATATCCAGCGTGCAAATCAACAATGATATGGATTACTCATCTGCCAATAAATATTAACAACAATCCTTCTAACCAGGGCTGCAACTAACCATCATTTCCATTATCGGTTCACCTGAAGATTACCTTCTCCAGTAACTGATTAATCATTTGATCTCAGCGATAAATGTCCAGCACAATATCCGTGAGCCTGTGTGACGCCTTCAAATGTCTTGTTTTATCTGAACAGTTCAAAACCCAAAAGATATTCAGTTCACTGTGATGTTAAGACAAAGACAACTGGAGAAAGTTTGCTTGAAAAATGACTTAAATTATTATCCTATTTAAGACTGCAGCTGCAGATTATTTACACGATTAATCCTTTAGTCTATAAAACGTCACGAAATTTTTGGAAAATGCTCATCATTATAATTTCCCAGAGACCAAAGTGACGTCTTCAAATTGCTTCTTTTGTCCGACCAACAGTCCAAAACCCAAAGACTCTTCATTTACTGTCAGAAAGAAAGAAAAGCAGCAAATCCTCACATTGAAGAAGCTGCAACCAGCAGATGTTTGACATTTCTGCTTGAAAAACAACATGAAACTATTAAATCGATTATCAAAATAGTTGCTGCTTAATTCTCTAAACTTTTATGGTGAAATCCCAATAAATCCAGGCAGTAATTTAAGATGGACTTTAATCTGAGATGAAGTCCGTCAGGCATCAGTTGACAGGAATCTTAGTGAAGAAGCAGGATGTGAGCTCTTCAGCCGCACATGTAAAAATAAAGCTTCAGTCGTCTACATCATCAGAAACAGAGGAGGTCAGCGGCAGCCGGCGCATCTTAATAAAGCTTCCTCTCTGCATCAGACTGTCTCGAACTATATCTGGCTCCAGTATTTCTGCTCCTATAAAACCACATTCACATTTATAGTTCAGATGTCTCAACAGACCTCAGAGCTGCTCACTCTGCTGGACTCTGGACCAAACTCACATTTAGATCATCAGTTTGTTGTCATGTAGAAATACTAAAGATACAGCTTTAAATATGATTAGCACGCGTTTCTTGTTTCACATCATTAAAAGATGAATACTTGAGGGTTTTTGGGTTCTGATCCAATTAAGTTCAATATCTTAAGATGGGAAATGATTATTATGATGATTATTTTTAACATTTTAAAAGACAAAATGATT
This sequence comes from Macquaria australasica, assembly GCA_005408345.1. NCBI lineage: Eukaryota > Metazoa > Chordata > Actinopteri > Centrarchiformes > Percichthyidae > Macquaria > Macquaria australasica. The sequence goes on along the minus strand of SEMN01001414.1, from coordinate 6,993 downwards.
AACTGATTAAAAACAAATTAGTTCATAGTCAATAATGAACTGTGACGCCGTCACTCAGCAGGTTTATCTCACGGATTACAGGGACTGCTGCTGTCAGCCAATCAGGCTCCAGTATTGTGGGAGGAAGAATTAAACATGATGAAGAGTTTGTCCTTCCTGAGCTGTGGCATTGTTTGAAATGTTTCAATATTGGTGCCAATACATTCATCGAGCTTCGTTATCAATATAAACCTGTAATAAAATGAATCCATGTTCACTGTCGTTTTACTCAAACAGCTGCAGAACTCACAGAATGACTGACGTGATCTTTATGACACAGAGCTGACCGCAGAGTGTGACTGTGAGATAAGCTCAGGTGTTCCTCCATGCCAGCCTTCAGCTGAGCTGTCTGGAGGTTATTTTCAGCGTCTTCTCTATGGGACTTCTGCAGAGAAAACAAGGCCTGGTTACTTCAGTCAGCAATAAACCTCTATGTCATGTGCTGCTGAAACACTTAGCTGATAAATAACTCACTAGTCTCTGATAGAAAATTAATCAATCCCATATGTAACAATCAATCATTTAATTCACCTTATCAATTAAAATGTCCAAACATCTGCAGCTTACAGCTTCTCAAATGTGAGTATTTGCTGCTTGCTTATCACTGTAAATCAAATGTGAAGACATCACTTTAGGTTCTGCTTACTTTTGATAAGAGTTTGTCAATACTTTGACAATCTACAGTAAATAATTGATCAGAAAATGAAGGAACTGATTAATCAATAATGGTTGAAATAAAGCTGCACACCTTTCAAAAAGACAAAATGGAGACTGAGACATTTTAATGCTTCCTGGTGTCAAATTTAAAATGCAACACAGAAACAAAAGCTGATTAAGCAGAGCTCATTAATGACCCGATCAATAAGAGAGCAGGAAGACAAACTGTGTTCAATAAAGCAGATAAGATGCTGATTATGATACACAAACAGACCTGATGTAAACAACTCCACTGAAGCAATCAATCACTTTTTATATAATCAACAAATACTTTGATACTATCAGATCAATAAGACTTTATTGATCCTCAGGGGGAAATTCACAAGCTACCCAGCCATGTATAAAGTAATCAATACATATAAAGTAATTAAAATGAGCTCCACCATTAAAGTGATGAACACATGAATGCATAATGTACTTTTACCTTTGGTACTTTAAGTACATCTTGATGCTACTACTGTTGTTAGTGAAGTAAAACTTTACCTGCAGGACTTTTACTAGTAACAGAGTGTTTCTACACTGTGGTGTTACTACAGATCAGAGTCCTGCTTTATTTAATAAAGTGAAGCAGAACGTCATGTTTCAAACGCCGTGACCGCAGACAGAAGCTGGAGTGAGCAGCCTGATGTTTCGCTCGGTCCGTTTCTTGATGCTATAAACGTCTCAGCGGCAGAACGAAGCTTTAGCTGACTGCTTCACCGACACAACACACCACCCGACTGACGAGGCCATGCAGGAGAACAGCTAATGCATCACAGAATAGGCTCACTCATCACACAAAACACGTATCTGCTCATTTCCTCTGTAAGCTGAAAAACAGGGATTTCTTTTCTTCTTTTAAAAAAAACACAGCAAGAGAAAGAGAAAATAAGTGAATTTCCCCAGGAAGGATTAACAAAGTCCTCCTTCTTCTTCTTCTGAACAGAAACTAAAGTGTTTCTAAAGCTAGAGCTGAAACCATCTGACATTTAATCTTAGTCAAAAAAATTACATAAAATGTATATACAATATTTTTTATTATCAGGTCATGTTTACGTCATGTTTGTAAGGTAAGAATACCAAACACTCGCAGGCTCCAGCTTCTCCTGTGTCCTGCGTTTTTTGTTTCTTCAAAAAAAGCTGAGAGATTAAATCATAATGAAAGCAAAAGTGCCATAAAATTACTTGTTTGGACTTTTGTTGGGAGATTCCCAAAGACTTTGAGCAGCGCTGCGTTCAGGCTCCTGCTGCTTTGTGCACCAACGCAGGATGGTGACACCACAAAGGGGCACGACCCGTCACACTTAAAGCACAACGTCTGTAAAATGGCTTATTTTGTCCGAGCAACGTCCCAAAACAACAAGATACTTAATCCACTCTGACACGAGACAAAGAAAAGCAGAAAACCTCCACAACCGAGAAGCAGCTTTGCTACTAAATGACTTTTTGAAATGAAATTTTACTTTCTTTTTAACTCCATGTCAGGTTTCTGGTCAGTAATAAGCTGAGCGCATGTTAATGTGATGCTAGTAAATCTGCAACAATACCAAATATGCAATATCACGGGCATCGGGGATGAACAACAGTTTGCTTTTTGAACATTTTCCCGACTTTTTAAGACCTAGAAATGGTCGAGTGTCGGTCATCAGAGAGTCAGGGACCCTGCAGACGTAGACGCTCCACCAAGCGCAGGAAAACCCCCCCCCAGCAAAAAGTGCAGAATCTGCTGTGTTTGCACCCACTTCAATCCCCAGAAGGAAAATGTTAAGCTCAGATTATCAAGATAAGAGTCAGTCAGGCTGAAACTCAGAGGGAGGGGTTGAAAACCGACCCAGACTCCCAGGGCAGTCTGCAGCCACAACAACCACGCAGGAAAGATATCCATCACATCACACACATCCAGAGATTAGACAAGAAACCGCACTTCTATAACACTTCCTGCGTCTGCACTCATCTCACACCTCTTTAATAAAGCCTGTTTTCTCCTCAGCAACACCAGACGCTAGAAAGTGCACGGCTCAAATCTCTGGAGTCTCTGCAGAGAAACGAGAGCGACCGTCGGCCTGCAGACAGCAGCAGGGTGGAGGCTGAGCGGGGCTTTAGGGTGGAGGCTGAGCTTTCACTGGACTTCACCCTGCTGCTGCCTGCAGACAGCAGCCAGGAGGCTGAGCGGGGCTTTAGGGTGGAGGCTGAGCTTTCACTGGACTTCACCCTGCTCCTGTCTACAGGCAGCAGTAGGGTGGAGGCTGAGCGGGGCTTTAGGGTGGAGGCTGAGCTTTCACTGGACTTCACCCTGCTCCTGTCTGCAGGCAGCAGTAGGGTGGAGGCTGAGCGGGGCTTTAGGGTGGAGGCTGAGCGGGGCTTTCACTGGACTTCACCCTGCTCCTGTCTGCAGGCAGCAGTAGGGTGGAGGCTGAGCTTTCACTGGACTTCACCCTGCTCCTGTCTGCAGGCAGCAGCAGGGTGAAGTCCCGCCTGCTCAGCCTCCACCCTGCTCCCAGCCCGGCAGCAGTAGGGTGAGGCCGAGCTGGGCTTTAGGTGGAGGCTGAGCTTTCACTGGACTTCACCCTGCTGCTGTCTGCAGGCAGCAGTAGGGTGGAGGCTGAGCGGGGCTTTAGGGTGGAGGCTGAGCTTTCACTGGACTTCACCCTGCTGCTGTCTGCAGGCAGCAGTAGGGTGGAGGCTGAGCGGGGCTTTAGGGTGGAGGCTGAGCTTTCACTGGACTTCACCCTGCTGCTGTCTGCAGGCAGCACCTGAGAAGCCACAGTCAGCTTTAAACGGCCGAATTTAAGTGTCATTTAGTCACAGTTTTGCTGACAAACTACATTTTATTCGACTCAGCGTTGTCTCATTTTTCAGCAGCCACAAACCTGAAATCAGTGATCGTGTTTTAGGGGCTTTTAAATGACGTTTTCCAGTTTTTCCAAAGCGTTTCATTCGTGGAGAACTGAAGTCTTTCCTTCGCCAGGACTCCCACATAAAGAGGTCTTAACTTCACACGATGTGGATGATGGACGTTTCACCACCATTTATCAAAGGCGACGCACTTTTCACACAAGGAGCAACCAGATAAGAGATTACAAACCGGGTTTTCTTTTAAATGGAACAGAAGATGAGACAAAGACAACAGGAGAACAAACGGAACAGAAAGAAAACGCACTTGTGTTTGGCTGCTCTCATCAAGGGTTAATTAGCACATTCAGTTATTAGTTGACCAGCAGGAAATTAACAGACTTAAACTGTGATATTTTGATATTCCAGCAATAAGTAATAATGCAAAACAGTTGCTTTATACTGCAGCAGTCGCACACGGTGACCTCCTTCACTTTTCTGCTTTTTAACCGTATTATCAAAGCAAATGAAACGGTTGGTCACCACGACAGCTAAAGAATAAAAACATCGCAGTGAGCCGGCGGCGGTTAGCCATTTTCTACTCACTGCGTCCTCTTCGGGAATAAGAGTCTCCGCGTCCTTTTTCACATCTTTCTGTCCCAAAGCGGAGTTAAAACACACTTTAACCATCCTGGAAGAAACGCTGACAAACTCCGAACAGGAAAAGTTACGATGGAAAAGCCGTGAAAAGAACAAAACAGAGAGAATTTGCTCCGAGGTGAAGCAGACGAACTCTTCTCCGGCCAATTCTCATCTGTTGTGGCAACAACGGCGTCAAGCTGGCGGAGGCCTGCAGCACGACTTCCGGTTTGGATTCAAAATAAAAGCATAACGTTTCCCGTATGAGCTGTGGCGAAAGAGGCATAGACATGTTTAAACCACCCGACAGTTTATAAAGTAGTTAATAGTAGCTTCAGCTCCAGCTATATATACATATATATACACAGAAGTACTCAGAATTTAACTTAAGTAAAAGCTGCAATACTACAATGTAAAAATTAAAAATACAGAAGTATTAAGAATTTAATGCAAAATGTAGTTAAAGTATCAAAAGTAAAAGTACTCATTGTGCAGCCCTCTCACTGTTACATATTCTATTTTTGGAAAATTGCACTGATGCATTAATGTGCAAGTAGCATTTTTATATTGGAGCTGAATCAACTATGAACTACTTTGTAAACTGTCAGGTGGTTTAATCTATAACAACACATCATCATTTATAATCTGATCACACGCTGAATGTATGTAAAATGTGAATCTGCAACCACAGTTGTCACATAAACGTTTCACTCTGAAATGCAGTGCAGTAGAAGTAAAAAGTGGCATAAAATTGAAATACTCAAGTAAAGTACACGAAACTCAAAACTGTATTAAACTGAGCAAAGGTACTCAGTGACTTTCCATCACTGTCTATGAGTGCTGTCAGTGGCAGCTGGAGAGCATGTGCTCAATATGCTGATCTGTTTTTGTTGGTTTATCAAAATGCATTCTTTAGGCCTCCACGCACCTTTTCACACGACAGTATTTCATCAGGAAATAATGCAGAATGAGCAATAATTTCACTTTGTAAAGTTTTGGATTCACTCTCTGAGACGAGACTCAGTTTGAGATATTTTTTGTCGTAAATATTCCTTTTCTTTTTCTTCTTCTTGTCCTACTATAACCAGTTTTTCCACCACATGCAAGGCTGGATTACCAACCAGGCAAAACAGCTGCCTGCGGGCCCCAGACTATCAGGGGCCCCATAAGCCCCGGGCTGACTGTGTGGTCATTTGATGGTTTGCATTGTCTGGAGATGTGCAGCACTAAAGCACAGTATCAACAGAAATGATAAGGGCCTAACGGAGGTTCTGCGTTTTACCATTTTACCTGTAGTATAGTATTTATTCTGCCCACAGAGGAATTAAAATGGGGTTTTGCCTCCATTATCTTTTTCATGCGTGTATTTATTGTCTTAGATAAAGACATAGTTTGGGTAAACAGGCTTATCGCTGTCTTGCTGGGAGTTAGATGAGAACATTGATGCCACTTTCATGTCTGTAAGCTAAATGTGTAGCTGGAGCCAGTTAGCTTATCTTAGCATAAAGACTAGCAACTGGTCCCAGTCGAGAAGTAGTTTGGCATATAAACCCCGTGAAACACATTTCATATGGATTAAACCAACGAGACATAACGTTTTAATCAGTGACAATGTTTCTTCAGACAGAGCCAGGCTAGCTGTTTCCACCTGTTTCCAGTCTTTATGCTAAGCTAAGCTAACCTGCTGCTGGTTACATATTTAACATAGCCTACAGACATCTGAACATCTGACGCTCTGCAAGAAAGCAAATGAGCTACTATTAACTAACTATTCCTTTAATTATCAAGTTTTAAGGCAACAAATGCAAAGAAGGAAACAACAGTAGAACCTCATGCAGCGTGTGTTTTGGCGCTTTTATTCTGAAGTTTATTACACAGGTTCCGGTACTGACCGGCTACCTGCGGGCAGCTTGACCAGTGTGTCCGCCGCTCCAGGTGAACGGTCGGCAGGTGTTTCCCCGATCAGAGCCAAGTGCTGCATTATCATTCAGTATTTATATTTACATGATGTACTGAATATTGTATGTCTATTCGTGAATGTGCCAGTAAGGCTGATTCTGATCACATGATTATATTGTCTCTGAGGTGGAGGTGATTAATGAGGGGAAAGAAGAAGAAACAGAGTTGTGATTCACACATTTGTTTTCAGTTTTTACACTTTTCTCTAATCTTTGGGTCCTTTAAGCTCTTATGGTCTCAGACGGTTGTTTAAATGAAGCCATGTTCAGAGGAGAAAGGTCCTGTTGGTGGAGCTGATGAGTCAGAAAGGTGGGAACAACTGCTTTAAACTGTATCTTATAGCTGATGCTTATTATTTAAAAGCTTAATATGTAAAGTAACTAATACCTTAAGTAAAGGATCTTAATACTTCTTACTACTGAAGTGAGTACACATGTTCATAAAGTGACCAGTAACATCAGCTTTGATGGAGAAGTGAAAAGTACAACGTTTCCCTCTGAGATGAGCAGCAGGATAAAGTACTCATGTAAAGTACGAGTACCTCAGATTGTACTCGTGTACAGATCTAGAGTACAGAACTAGAGTACAGAACTAGAGTACATGTACTCGTGTACAGAACTAGAGTACATGTACTTGTGTACAGAACTAGAGTACTCATGTACGGAACTAGAGTACTCGTATACAGATCTAGAGTACTTGTGTACAGAACTAGAGTACAGAACTAGAGTACTCGTGTACAGAACTAGAGTACTCGTGTACAGATCTAGAGTACAGAACTAGAGTACTCGTGTACAGAACTAGAGTACTCGTGTACAGAACTAGAGTACA
>SEMN01001413.1:0-59986 GCA_005408345.1 Macquaria australasica | reverse complement strand
AATTGAATTAAATTGAAAAAAACCACAAAAATGTCTGGGCGCCCCGGTAGCTCACCGGGTAGAGCGCATACCGTGTAGGCTGAGTCCTCACCGCAGGGGCCCAGGTTCCTGCATGTCGTTCCCTCTCTCTCCCCCCTTTCCTGTCTCTCTTCAGCTATCAAATAAAGGTGAAAAGCCAATATATATATATATATATATATATATATAAATAAACTAAAAAAACACAGAAATGTCAACCTGCTGGTGGTCAGAAGATCACCAGAATCCTTAGGATTAATTGTCTGGGGACCATGATTGTGTTGAACCAAATTTCATAGTAGTTTATCCAATGTCAAGATATTTCAGCAGCTAGCATGGCTAAAAAGTACCATACCCAGCAAACACTTTGATGTTTTTTGATATGTGTAGTTGGCCTGAGCTGTTAACACACACACACAAGCCCTCTGACATATATGCACACACGTATGCATGCCCTAACAGCAGGATGATCTCATGCTGCTTTAATCCTGTATCCATGGAGACCAATCTGTCCATCACCCTAGGGACAAGAAAAGATCAGCCAGCATCTGTTTTGCTGTACTGCCGTCTGTCTGTTTGTCCATCTATCCATGAGCCCGTCTGTCTGTCAGCCTGTTTGTGCATGTTGCAGTCTGTCAGGAGCCGTTTTCATCAACTGCCAACCGAATTTTAAAATAACAACCCATGACATTTTTATATTAACAACTGTCCATTTTGCTAAGTCTTTGACTTTAATTGATACAATACAATCGTGGATCAGCTCTGACAAGACTAACAGCAAGTGATGTGTTTCACAGGGGAATGATTACAAAGTGAACCAAACAAGTAGTGATAACAACCAAGGCTGAAAAAACAAAAGATATCACAGGCTAAACTCATATGATCTCTGGGAAATGCAGTGCAGACACACAGGACTCAAACATCATCAACAACATGAAGAAAAATGTTTAAAAAGTTTTAAAAAAGAAAGATCTCGAGGAATACCACATTACCACCTTAAATAAACTTTGAAATTTAGAGTTTAAATGCATATCAGACCACTTTATTTAAAACGGGACTAGAGCAGGCTACACATTCACACCAGCTTTTCGGGAAAGATGAGAGAGCAAAGCCTCTATTTCTTAGATATCAGCTAATGTTGTATTTAATGCTGTAAATGTTTACTACAAATCATGTGCACTTTACATCACAATTTCACAAACCATGCTACTGTGTTTTAGGAATTGTGATGTTTTCTGTCTACTGTTCCAGACATCCATTGGTTTCCATTCCTTTCACTACAACATGTAGCCTCTTGAAAGTGGCTTGAGTTGTGCAGTCCATCTCAGTGAACACCAAGTCTGCATTCATTTTTTAAGTTACATCATATCTGTCAGGAGCCGTTTTCATCAACTGCCAACTGAATTTTAAAATAACAACCCATGACATTTTTATATTAACAACTGTCCATTTTGCTAGTCTTTGACTTTAATTGATACACATTGCGCAGTTTTTAAATCAATCTGCTCTTAAACTGCAGTACCAAGCAAAACTTGACTAAATCCGTTTCGACTTGATGTTCACTGTAATGGATTACAAAAAGGAAGCAAGTTCAAAGAGTCTGCAAATAGATTTTCATACCATACAGGAATGTACGGAAACTAATCGATACATGGACCAGTGGTTAAATACATAAAAATATCTCAACTGTAAAGTATCCATTCAAAAATGGACAAGAATAACAGATTTGTAATTAAAAAATTGCAAACGTATTGGTTTGGTCCTGTAACTAATCCAGGCTAAAATGATGTTAGCTAACTAAAATGATCCTGTTAAAGCTAACTCATGCAGGATTGTTTGTTAAAGTTTCTGTTCAATCAAGTGTTTCTCAAAAAAAATCCACAGGAAACCTTTAATCTGGGATGGAATTACTGTATCTTGAATAAGTATGCTGCTATTTATAATGTGTATGTAGGTAACTCCCTGTAAAACCACAAATTAACATTTTGGTTAAATAAACGAGATACAGTTTGTTCATTAGTTAGCTTTAGACATGTTGGTAGGTGTATTTTTGAACTTTGGACATACCCCATGCTTCCAGTCTGTATGCTAAGCTAAGCTAACCACTTCCTGACTCCAGCTCTGTACTGAACCCACAGGCATGCGACTGACATCCATCTGAACATCTCACTCTTAAAGACGGCAAATAAGTCTATTTCCCAAAATATTCTATTCCTTTTAAGAAGAGTAATACATTTTATAAGCTCCAATCATCACACAATTTCCTGAAGCCCATCAGAAGATTACGCCATACTTTAACTGAAGTCAAACATGACAATCACCTAAATCTAAGTTGCAAGCTTTAGGTTAAAGGGAAACTCTGGTGTTTTTAAACCTGGACCCTATTTTTTACATATTTTGGGGACGACATGGCTAATACATACCATTAGTTATTATTAGTTACCATACTAATGCTGCTATTGTTAATGTTTGGTTAAGTTTAAGAAACTTAAAGGGAAACTATTTTTAAACCTGGGCCCTATTTTTATAAATTTTGGGGTTGAAATGACTAATACTAACCAAAGGTTTTGGAATTGGTCCAGTAGATCGCCTCCGCCGGCATCCACGAACAGCCTGTGGCTGCAACATAATCCTTGCGGGCAAATGCACCCGTGAAAAGTCCGTCCACTAAAAGTGCTTGTTTTTGCCACTGACAGGTTCAGACTGTTATTCTAAGTGTCTGACAACATTATGGAAAGGATCCCTACAGAGACAGACCGTTTGTTAAAGAATAAGATCAAATTCAGCTAGAAGCCTCTCTCCCAGCATATTCAAAAAATGCAACAGAGGAGTGAGGGAACAACAACTGCAGGAGGCGTGGCTACATAGTGTGTGGGTCAGAGGACACTGATAAGAAGGCGTTAACATTTTTTTATCGAAATTTCATGACATCTATGTCATCACTGGCCTCGCAGGTTCAGGGCTGATTTAAACCAGCAGATGGCGTGTTGAGCCATTTTCAACCCATGAAATGCCGATTTTTATAAATTTGGTAAGAAATGTCAATATTAACACCAGCATTGATGTGTTTCATCACAGTACAGTCATATCATTTAGTTTACAACTCAAAAAACACGTTTAAGTGTGCAGTACCTCTTTAAGTTACTGTAATGTATTATCATTTTTTTCTCATCAAATTACTGTAACCCAAACACATGTAATACATCACTCTCCTCCCTCATAGGCTGTTTCCCCAAAAGTCAGCAGAGGAATGAAGGAGATGAAGAATGAAGGCAGAGTCTTGGTGAATAAAGATGCTGGAGGCCCCTGCAGTCCTTAATGAATGTGTATGGGCCGAATGGGTGACTGTGCTCCACACTGGGACTATTTGATGCTGAGTTATGTCTGAGTGAGGGAGAAAGGAGCAGAGTGAAATATGGAGAGGCAGCCAGAGGTGGGCTGAGAGAGGGACAAATGGAAAACAGACAGATAGAAAAACCGAGAGGCTGAGAGACTCTCTCTCACTATATGTCTGACTCTGTCTCTCTGTCTTCATCACTCTCTATCTATCTATCTCTCCATCTGTCTATCTATCTATTTATATCACATCCCTCCATTAGTCTCTCCCTCTCATCCCTCACTTCACTTAAACACACTCACACGCCAACACGCCCACAAACAAATACAGAGATCAAATGTGTGCAAATAACTGCTAACGTATGTTTAAGAAAGATACTTCAGCAAACCAAACATGTAGCTGGAGATCTGCTAAGATTTCTTCACACTTAGTTTATACATTCTTTTTGTATTTGTCAAATTCAGATTTTCTCTGAGGATATCCAAGTTTTTTTTCTCGTAAATTTTCCACTTAACCGCTTTTTCTGTATCACCCCCCACCCCCCACACACACACACACACACACACACACACCCCGGCTCCGTAATTTCTTTCTTTCTTTCTATTTTTTTTTTTTTTTACCTACAATGGCCCTCATACGCCGTCATACTTGTATATTCATCTTGGTTAAATGTTCTTTAATCTTTAATATAATGTGTTGTATGATGACCCTGGTGAAGGCCACAAGCTGAAACACATTGCTCTCACAGTAAATTTGTTTTTTAAACTAGTATTGCTGGAGTTTTGACCCACAGTGAAGGATTTCAGTTTTCTGTTTGGCAGCGTCTTCCAGTTTCACCTCCAAATAAAGTGGTTTAGATAATCTGGATGAACTGATGTCGCCGTGTTCCCACATTACACATCTAAGCAATCATTTTGGTTAGAACAATATTACCATTGCTGATTAAAAAAATGATCGACACAGCTATGAAAATAAAACTCCAAATCAAACCTGACCGTGAAATGCGGGTTGAGCTCTGGAAAAAGCTAATAAGTGGACTTGAATAAAGATTATGTTGTCAAAAAAGACAATGGATTTTTAAAGGATAACTACAGTTTAATACAACTTGAGTGGAGGCCAAGCTGCTTGAGCATTTTTGATTTGTTTGACACCAGAGTTCAATTCAATTCAGTTTTATTTATATAGCGCCATATCATAACAAAGTTATCTCAGGGTACTTTTTCGAGTAGAGCAAGTCTAGACCGACTCTTTATATTTACATAGACCCAACAGTTCCCACCATGAGCAAGCACTAAGCGACAGTGGCAAGGAAAAACTCCCTTTTAACAGGTAGAAACCTCGAGCAGAACCAGGCTCTAGGTGGGCGGTCATCTGCCTCGACCGGTTGGGTTGAAGGGGGGGGGGCAGGGTGAAAGAGAACATACAGCAGCACAGTACAGTTCCACATAGCGATGTAAAGCAATAGCTGTGGTAATGGCATTGATGTTAACACCAACAGAAACAACACTAAGAGCAACATTATAATAGCAATACTAATAATAAGAGCAACAACAGTAATAGCAACAGCGGGTGCAGAGCAGGAGCATGGGGGCAGCAGGTGGCCGCAACCATAGATCCAGACTCTACAGCTCTGGAGGCAGAAACACCTGCAGAAAGCAACAGAAGGGGAGAGAGAGAGAGAGAGAGGAGAGAAAGCACACAACTACGGGAAGAAGTTGAATTAATAACAAGCATTGATGGGATATTGATGGAGAGGAAGAGGAGGAGAGAGGAGCTCAGTGCATCATAGGAAGTCCCCCGGCAGTCTAGGCCTATAGCTGCATAACTAAGGGGTGGCTCAGGGGTCACCTGAGTCAGTCCTACTATAAGCTTTATCAAAGAGGAAAGTCTTAAGCCTACTCTTAAATGTGAGGAGGTTGTCCGCCTCCCGTACACAAACTGGGATCTGGTTCCACAGGAGAGGAGCTTGATGGCTGAAGGCTCTGGCTCCCATTCTACTTTTAGATACTCTAGGAACCACAAGGAACCCTGCATTCTGGGAGCGCAGTGCTCTAGTGGGGTAATAGGGTACTATGAGCTCTTTAAGATATGATGGTGCCTAACCATTAAGGGCTTTGAAGGTGAGGAGAAGGATTTTAAATTCTATTCTGGATTTTACAGGGAGCCAGTGTAGAGAAGCTAATTGTGGTGGCGGGGCGTGGTTTAGCGCTCAGCTGCAGAGGAGAGAGGTGGGGGAGTGGCTCAGGGAGTCAGGGCAGCACACAGGTGCCGCAAATGATAATCAGCGTGTGTGTTTATCAGTAGCGGCAGCCTGGGGAGAGGGGGAATGGAGCTGGAGAGCGGAGAAGGACACACGGCAGAGCTGCCAGGCACCCAGAGACGAGAAGGAAACGACGGGAAGAAGGACAGTCGTGGTGTATGTGTGTTGCAAGTGAGCTCAGTGGAGCAGAATAAAGGGCCAGACAAGGCCATAAACGGTAAAGTTGTGTGTGCGCTTCTGTCAGCGGAACCCGCGAGCAAGGAACCTTGCTACACTAATATTGGCGAAATATGATCTCTTTTTCTGGTTCTTGTCAGTAAATGTGCCGCAGCATTCTGAATCAGCTGGAGAGTCTTAAGGGACTTATTGGGGCAGCCTGTTAATAGAGAGTTACAATAATCCAGCCTAGATGTAACAAATGCATGGACTAGTTTTTCTGCATCCTTTTGAGACAGGATGTGCCTGATTTTTGCAATGTTACGTAAGTGAAAAAAGGCAGTTCTTGAAGTTTGTTTTATGTGGGAGTTAAAGGACATATCCTGATCAAAGATAACTCCAAGATTCCTTCTGGTGTCACTGGAGGCCAGGGCAATGCCATCTGGAGAAACTATATCTTTAGATAATGTGTTTCGAAGGTGTTCGGGGCCAAGTACAATAACTTCGGTTTTGTCTGAGTTTAACATCAGAAAATTGCAGGTCGTCCAGATTTTTATGTCCTTAAGGCATGCTTGAAGTTTAGCTAATTGATTGGTTTCATCTGGCTTGATCGATAAGTATAATTGGGTATCATCTGCATAACAATGAAAATTTATGGAGTGCTTCCTAATAATGTTGCCTAAAGGAAGCATATATAAGGTAAATAGAATTGGTCCAAGCACAGAACCTTGTGGAACTCCGTGACTAACTTTGGCGTGCATAGAGGATTCATCGTTAACATGTACAAACTGATATCGATCTGATAAATAGGATTTAAACCAGCTTAGTGCAGTGCCTTTAATGCCAATTAAATGTTCTAGTCTCTGTAATAGAATGTAATGGTCAATGGTATCGAATGCAGCACTAAGATCTAGTAAGACAAGTACAGAGACAAGTCCTTTGTCTGATGCAATTAGAATGTCATTTGTAACTTTCACCAGTGCTGTCTCTGTGCTATGATGCACTCTAAATCCTGACTGAAAATCCTCAAACAGCTTGTTGTTGTGTAGAAAGTCACACAACTGATTGGCGACTGCTTTCTCAAGGATCTTAGAGAGAAAAGGAGGGTTAGATATAGGTCTATAATTTGACAAAATCCCTGGATCAAGAGTGGGCATTTTAAGAAGAGGCTTAATTACAGCTACTTTAAAGGACTGTGGCACATAGCCTTTTAATAAGGACAGATTGATCATATCTAGTAAATAAGAGCTAACTAAGGGTAAAATTTCTTTAAGCAGCCTAGTTGGATGGGGTCTAAGAGACACATTGATGGCTTACATGAGGAAATCATGGAAGTTAGTTGATTAAGGTTGATGGGAGAAAAGCAGTCTAAATGTACAGGTTTTACAGTTGTTTCTAAGGTTCCTGTGTTTGAAGATAAGTCAGTACCAACTGAGGGCAGGAGGTGCTGAATTTTGTCTCTAATAGTTAGAATTTTATCATTAAATAAGCTCATGAAGTCATTACTACTGAGGTCTATAGGAATACATGGCTCAACAGAGCTGTGACTCTGTCAGCCTGGCTACAGTGCTGAACAGAAACCTGGGGTTGTTCTTATTTTCCTCTATTAATGATGAGTAGTAAGCTGCTCTGGCATTACGGAGGGCCTTCCTATAAATTTTAATACTAACTTGCCAGGCTAAACGTGATTCTTCCAGATTGGTGGAACGCCAATTCCTTTCAAGTTTTCGCGATGTTTGTTTTAATTTGCGGGTTATACCATGGAGCTAACCTCCTCTGTTTTATTATCTTCTTTTTTAGAGGGGCGATAGAGTCGAGTGTTATTCGTAGTGAGCCTGCAGCACTATCAACAAGATGATCAATTTGGGAGGGACTAAAGTTAGCATAGGAGTCATCTGTTACATTGAGACATGGAACTGAATTAAATGCCGATGGAATCACTTCCTTAAATTTAGCTACAGCACTATCAGATAGACATCTAGTGTAGGAATGTTTGCCTAATGGCGTGTAGTCCAGTAATAGGAATTCAAAAGTTAATAAAAAATGGTCTGATAAAAAAGGATTCTGTGGAAAGACTATTAGATGTTCAATTTCAATGCCATAAACAAGAACAAGATCGAGGGTGTGGTTAAAACAGTGAGTGGGTTTATGTACACTCTGACAGAAGCCAATCGAATCTAGTAATGAGATAAACGCAGCACTAAGGCTATCATTTTCTACATCCACATGAATATTAAAATCACCTACAATAATTATTTTATCTGTTTTAAGGACTAAACCTGATAAGAACTCTGAGAATTCAGATAAAAATTCAGAGTACGGTCCAGGAGCTCGGTATACTATAACAAATAGAATTGGCTGTAGTGTTTTCCAGGTTGGGTGTGAAAGGCTAAGAACAAGGCTTTCGAACGAGTTATAATTTAGTTTAGGTTTAGGTTTGATTAATAGGCTTGAGTCAAAGATGGCTGCAACTCCACCTCCTCGGCCTGTGCCTCGAGGAATGTGAGTATTAATGGGACTGGGGGGAGTGGATTCATTTAGGCTAACATATTCATCGTGACACAGCCAGGTTTCAGTAAGACAAAATAAATCAATATTATGATCTGATATTAGATCGTTTACTAGAACAGCTTTAGATGAGAGAGATCTGATATTTAAGAGTCCACATTTAATTCTCCTATTTTGTTGTACTGTTGCAGTGGAGGTTTTACTTTTTATTAGGTTTTTATGTATAACTCCTCTTCTGTTTACTTTGGATTTAAATAATTTAAGTGGTGGGGGGGCAGACAACCTCTCTGTGGAGTTTAGGGTGGGTAACTGCTCTAATGGAAGCGCAGAGAAGCGTGTAGGACTGCAACAACCAGGAGGCAGTCCTGGTCTGGACCACAGACTGTATTAAGTCTATGGTCTGAACTCTGAGCTGTCATGGCTTTGGGCCACTAATAAATTCGGCCAGATTTCTAGATATGAGAGCGGCTCCATCCAAAGTGGGATGAATGCCATCTCTCCTAATCAGACCAGGTCTTCTCCAGAAAGTCCGCCAATTATCTACAAAGCCCACATCATTACCTGGACACCACCTCGACAACCAGCGGTTGAATGATGACATGTGGCTATACATGTCATTGTCTTTGCATATGTACACACCGCCTCAACATTAATTTTCGTGACCTCCGATTGGCGCAATCGGGTGTCATTACCGCCGACGTGAATAACAATCTTAGCATCTAAAGTGTGACAGCTTTGTAGCATGACCAATAACCTCAATGGGTGCATTCTTATTGGCTTTCTTATATTATGAACATACAAAAAACATGTACAAAGATACATGTATTCACTTCATACAGCATGTACCTTTGCTGCAGCCATGCTGGCAGAGGTTACTATATGCTTTTCCATTTAGCAATGGTATGCCAGAATCAGGCGTCCAGGCATGCAGTATGCTGTCCTGCTCTACTTTCAAAGGGCTCTGGCAAGGTTACATCTGCTCACTCCTTCTCAACACAAACAGCACCACAATAAATCTGCTATTCAGTGAAGGACCAAACATGGCTCATAGCTATCCTTTGCGGTCTAGTACAAGCACAGTGTGAAAAACCTGTGAGAGATATACAAGAAATTTGTTATGTTCATTATGTAATATCATGTTTAAAAAAAATAGCAATAACAATAATTAGCAACTTTGATCTATTTCCTCAATATCACAATTGATTTTTTACACATTTAGTGTAAATGCATTTTGTAAGTGAATAAATCCTGAAAAAAGTATGACAAAAAGTAATGTCATGGTCATAATTGATGCCAAATTTTCTCTCTTTGCCTATTACAACCTCCCTGCTCATGATTTTATCCCATCTCTGCTAAGTCACAGTAAAAGGTTTGCACAGTGTGTCACAGCCTGGTGAAATGACAATGACAGCACATATGTCAGTATAGTATAGTATAGTATATATATATATCCAATAGATAATGTTGTATTTGTTTCTCTGTTCTTTACTGTCTTTTTTTGACTGATGTTCAATTCCACTGTCTTTTAGAAGAATATTAACTGTAAATAGAAATATAGATTAAATAAACCAAAAAAATAATTTTGGTCCTCTTCTCAGCCCTGATTAGTGTCTGCATGTATTCCTTTCAGGATGCATACATACATACAGTCCCAACAACGTTCACCAATAAGGTAGGGTAGCCTGTATATAGCCTGAGAGGCAAAAACCCAGGGCAAAAAGAGGTCAGCTAAGCTCATAGTTTTGAGTGTACAGTAATAGCTGAAGGCAACTCAGACAAGCATATTGACATTTTTGTCAACTCTTCTCTTATCAGGACTATGGTGGCTGGACAGTAAGAGGGCAATGAAAAAAATTTAATCTGAAACAATAAAAGTGAGGGGGACATGTCCCCTTTAGCCCCAGTGGAAATTACACTCTTGAAAATAATTGTTAGTTGCAGCCCGACTTGATTTGACTGTTGATAATTTGACACAAGCTTAAACTTGTCTCTTTTTTTTTTTTAAGAGTACTGCACTGATTTAGCGTTGCCCTCCTATAACATTGTTGGACTCATGATGTAGAGTTAAAAAAAGAGAGATCTAAATCAATGCAGCAGACTACATTACCGACAATGCAACTCGACCACCAACATGCTAGTAGCGGGAGCCGGCTACAGTGGTCTGGGTAGTTTAAGTTCTTTCTAACTCCACATCCCTATTTTTTTTTTAACTTGTAGGCTAATCTCAGCCCCAACCAACACTGAATCACTTGAGGACATTTATAAGACTTCACACAGCTCCCTCTGGAGACACAAAAGGTTTTATACAGCTTTTTTCACATATGCAGTAGAACTCCCCAACACCTGGAAACAGACTTTGATGTGTAAAATTGGTGGAGTTCCCCTTAAGGTTTACTCACAACTGTTGACAGAGCAAGTCCTTAGAAATACTTCAACATTTTGGGTAATACACTTATTTGATTTCTTTCTAAGAGTGAGATGAGAAGACTGATATCAATCTCATGTTTGTGTGTTAAGCACAGAGCTGGAATCAGGACAAGGTTAGCCTAGCTTAGCATAAAGACTGGAAACAGGTGGAAACAGCTAGCCTGGTTCTGTCTAAAGTTCACAAATACACCTACCAAAACCTCAAGAGCTCACTAATTAACCCTCTTAAAGAAATGCCTGGACATAGTTATAGTATTATATCATAGTAGTATCATAGTGTTTTTACCAATTTTGAGCTTGTTCTTTTAATCAGTATCAAGAGTTATACATCATATGATTCAGGAGAATCTGCCGCAGAATCTTTCTGGTGCAGTGTCACCATCATGCATTACCTTTGTGTGAGCATACCATATTTGACATAAAAAAAATAATAATAATAATAAAACGCCCAGTGAAAAAAACTTTGGAGCTCCAGTTTGGTGCAAATACATCTTTTCCTCAGTGAGTTGCAGCCATTTATTGGATATTGTCCTGGGTTTTTTCATAAATTGTGGTGCTGTCTTTATATTTTGGCCAACATCACCTCTGAGAGTAAATATCAAAGTCTTATATATCATTGGGAAATAGGCAACCTAATCTGTCGATATATTGCCATCACAGATGTGCAAATTTCCACTCAATATGTTCACAAATAGACAATTTTTAGTTTTAGTGGGAGATATGTGCTTGAAGTGTTTCTTGACGAATGACAGTGTATTCATCCACCCAATACTTCCATGCAGTGTCTCCGACTATAGTGCGAGTTGCCAGATACGGTCAGTATCAAACCTGACAACCTTACTATGACGACAAATCTTCAGAAACCTGTCACTTCACCTAACTGTAACAGAAATAGTTCCTGCATGTGACTCCCCTAAAACAACAAATTGCCCTTGTTCCATTTTCATTTGCGTACAGATTAAACAAATGAGATACAACATGCTAATTAGTGAGCTGTAGAGGTGCTGATGAGAGTATTTTTGAAGCCAGATTATTTACCCTGCTTCCTGTTTATGCTAAGCTGGACTCATTTGGGTGAACCGACCCTTTAAAAACTAAAAACACCAGTGAGCTGGTAGGAAATGTTGGTATATGTAGGCTCTGTTGGCCTCTATTATAAAATCAGGGAGCAACACTGTGACAGTCCCTAGCACAGCGATAACAGGCGGAGCTGCCCTCCCTCTTCCTTCAGCGTGGGAATATGATTGTATTGTAATATTCCTGCCGAGTTATCCGCCACACCGGTGCCTTCCATTGCACCTAAATTATTGTCCTGTGTGTTAAACGCGAGACCCTGATTGTAATGGCTGCCTCCCACTGTTTATTGGCGGGCTCTATAGTGACAGTTCACACGCATTCTACTATCTCTTTCTCTTACACTCATACACACACACTGATAGATTTGTGCTAATGCAGACACACACTGCTGCAGACAGCGGCAGTGCATTAGCAGCGGTAGTTATTAGCATATAAATGTGTTCCTGTGTGAGTGTATTGTGTGGTGGTTGTGCGTGGAGAATGCAGACTTAATATGCACGTCAGGCAGACTGGGAGATGATAGTGTTCTTTGTAAATGTTGTGCCAGTTGCAGATCGATCATTGAGATACCACACCAGCTCACCCTGTATGTATCTGCCTACCTTGCTTTACCCTCTCTCTCTCTCTGTCTCTGTTCTTGACATTAATTAAATGTAAACCACCGGCCATCTGCTGCCACTTAAGGCAACTGACCTCCTGACCTGGAGACTTGGCACGCCACTGCAACCCATGTGTGTTATGCTCCTACACACACATTTGTCTTACCATCCCTGTGAGGTCTGTCCGTTGTTTACATACAGTCTCTAACCCACATTAAAGTGATGCTGCCAGGGATTTTCTTGTTTTTAACATAGAATATGAAATACATGTGTTAGTCAACATTTCTGTCATCCGTCACCAACTATGCACAGGTTGCTAAACTGAGCACAGGGGAAGCAAGACTTTGGGAATATGCATCTTTTTAAGTAAAGTAATGCAGTATTCACTTGTCATACCCGCTAAACGACTAATAAATAGTGTCAGAAAAGCTGCATAAAAATATTAGATTATTCCATATGTTGCACCTAATAGACTGAAAATGAGCAAGTCACAGCCTGTTAGCCACTGTACCATTCCTTTTTGATTGTCAAAGCACACGTTATATCTCAAAAGACATCCACTGGCCTATACTTTATCCTCATGATGTATTAACAATCAGATAGGACTAATTCACACAATGCCATGAGTGGTTTATTGTCAAGTCAAGTCAAGCACATTTTTAAAGCCCAATATCACAAATCACACATTTGCCTCAAGGGGCTTTACAATCTCTACAGCAGTCTAGTATGTGCAGCATTCTGGACGTATGCTATAGTGATTGCTACTTTTCTGTCACTGATTATTAATCTGCACTTTCATTTATTATATTATCTAAAAACTAAGTAGGTCTCCCTGTCCTTATATTCTGAAGGTCAGAGGTCTATGTTGTGACACCTTGAATGTACATGCCCTTCACACAGACTATTAAACTGAAGATATGGTTTATTAATCCATATACTCAGCTGAGCAATTGTTTGTGAATTTCACAAACAAAATGCTTCTTTTGTTGTTGTTTTTTTCATCAAATAAGCATCTTAAAATGCTAACAGGAATATATTAGTATGCTAAATGCTACATGCTAAATGTCAGCTTGTTGTTAATATGCCTGTTGTCGTGCTAACTGTTAGAGCTAATAAAGCTGAGTGCTGAGTGTGAACAGATGACAAATCCTTTGACATAGGCTAGCAACATGTCATCAGACGCCAGCTTCAGGTCAAACTTTACTTTTATTACTGCACTAGTGTAAGGCAATACAATCAGAAAAACAGCATCCAGCAATGTTTTTTTCTTTTTGTATGTTGGTGTGTTTGTAGTGTCAAACACTAGTGTTTACATGGAGCCTTTTAATCCACCAATAATCTGATTAACACCTGAATCAGAAAAAACAGAAAAAAAAGTTAATATTTCCATGAGAATAAACAGAACCCTTATCAAAGATAGGGCTGGTAAAAACCTTTGAAAATACAATCAAAAAAGGAAAATGTGTCATGTAAATACTCTTTCTGAGCACGCTCAACCACTAACGTTCAATCAAAGAAGACCCACCACTCTCTCTCTCTCTCTCATCCACTGTTGTGACTGCAGCGTGTCTCAGGAAACCATCTTGGAATAGTTTCAGAGATAAACAGAAGTCTCAGCTTCTGTTCAAAACAGCAGCAGCAGCAGTATACTGTAATCAAACTGTTGCTTCAACAGAACATTCTGGTGCTAAACACTCCTCACAGCTAGATGGGGGGTTTTTTTCTCCAAAGTTTGCTTTTGGTTTAAAGCTAGAATGTTATAATAAATGTCCTTTTTTAATTACTGGATGTGGAGCAGGAGGTGATCCACTACATATTCAAGCCCTGGGCTGGATTGAATTTGAGGTCTTCCCTTTTAGGTGTCCACCACTTTTCCTTAAACCATTACACCAAGACTGACCTAAGGAGGTGATGACCAAACATCCACACGGGGATACACACAAAAATGCACCCACGAGGTTTTATGTAACATGGTGGACATCAAGTATGGAGTGCATGTAGCTGCTGTCACACACACACACACACACACACACACACAAAAAAAAAAAATGTTCCCTAGCACATGACAGTTGGCCGGGGTGAGAAGATGAACCAAAGGTCAAGTTAGAGAACACACAGCACACAGCCTGTCTGGAGCTTCTATCTGTCCATATGTGTCAGTGAGAGTGGACTCATTACACACATTCACATTAATCACAGAAACAGAACTGACCTATAAGAGGGAGAAAAAAACAATAACTGGTCAACATGACTTACACTACAGTAGAATGCACACGTTGGGCCAGAAATGACCCGGAAAAAAAAAAAAGTTGTATTTTTTACTTATTCATTCAATTAATAAGTTATTTTCCAAAGGCAGACATCATTCTGAGAAGAGGATGAGTCCCTTTAAAGAGGAACTTACAGGTTGAATTCAGAAATTCAGAGGAAAAAGTGTTTTTCAGCAATGCTCTTAAAAACGCTTTTTTTCACCCAGTCCGCGTCAAATTACGTCACATAAGGAAGCCGGTTTCGCTGACTCCGCCTCAGACTCACTACCACCTAGTACTACTGCACGTTCAGCTGAGTGAGTTGGTCTTTTTTTTTTTTTGGTAGTTTTATGTTGCATTTCATTTCATTTTTCATCATGGTGAATGATTGTGTTTGTGCAGGTTGCAGGGTGGGGTGCTAACTCTTAGCTTACATTTGTACTGCAGAATGTCTTAACTGCTATTCATGAATACAAGAATACACTAATAGTTATAGTTGGAATCATAGAAGACATGTTTGTTATTAGTCTTGCTGCAGTTGCATGCAGGCCTAACCATTAATGCAGTATCTGTTCAATATATATCTGATCTTAACTGCATAAAATGTTTTCATATTGTATATTGTTTTATTGTTTGATTGTGATTACGATTCAATTGATTGATTGTCACCCAAATGAGGCCATTCAAAACCTTTGTAAATTCCTCCTGGAAACTGCCTACTGATGGCAGACACAACACACGAGGGAAGGGGCTTTCTAATGTGCCGGCCCAGAATGCCATAGGCCCAGCAGACAACCTGCCTGTAAGATGTGTCAGTTAAACGTGGTAGTCTTATTATCAACGTCATCAAAAAGTGTGAAATATTTAGTGATGATATAAATATGGGCAACTTGTAATAGAGGAACAGAAACTTCAATTGCTATTTATCTATATTTAAATACTTCTGAACTGCACTATTTGCAAATGATTAAAGTCAACTTTTTTTCAAGTATATGATTTAAAAGCAATGACTTCTAGGTTTAGATACCTGCCTGAACACTCAGCATCAATATGTACTTTATTACCTTGGTCCACTAGGCTTTTATTCTAATTGCATAGAAAATTGGATAATTGAAAGAACTCAACAGAGTAATAAATTACTCTATTAAATTATTAGATGACCATTACTAGTTCTGCTAATAGCCTGATATGTGAACTTTACTGTATTATGATGTGAACACTCACCTGCCCAGTTCTCCGCTGGTTCTCACGCCATAACTCAAGTTTTTGCAGATGGCCGTTATTTCTTCTAATCCTGATCTGTTCCTGGTCTATTGGACGCCTAGCAGGCTCATAATTGGAAGGCTGTGGTCCTTCATATGCATATGAATATACATTTACAACCTCTTCAGTGTCAGAACTAGCATTGGGATCCATATTTATTTATGTTAAACTTGACCTAGCTTGGCCACCCTCGCTTATGTGACATTACGTCCAGGTGAACATTTAACTCCCTGTTACTCCAGATGTTACTGTAGTACATAATGATTCACTGGGGTCTCCAACCTGTAAGTTGCTCTTTAAGATTCAAATCAAGATTATTTTTTTATTATTAGATATGACAGAGCAGGTTTACATTGTTCTTAAGCACATTTCTCAAGTTTATCATTATAACAACAAAACCTTCATGTTCAAGACAAAAACATCAAAACACAATGAGATAAAAGTCTCCAAATATAAGGAGAAAATACCTCACTATAACAAAAACTATGTACATTGGTGTGTCTAATTAAAATATATCTTGTTATAATGAGATACAAATATCTTGTTATATCATATAAATGTCATCTTCTTAAGTAGTATATATGGTATTGTGATTAGAATAAGAACACTGTGTAGGGTATTGTCTGCTCTGTGAATCTATGGTTTGTCCATCCGATCCTGTTCTTCTGAACCTCTGTTCTGAACCCCTTCCCAAACTGTCACCATCCCGCAAAGTACTGTACTCATATCATCCTCTAAACACCTTACACTATTACTGCATTGTCAGGTGTCCACATACTTTTGGCTATGCAGTGTATGTCCATAATAATCTACAGGTAGCCTGCTGGCTTGTTGCTGCACTAAACGTCTGATTAGTGCTACAATCAAAGTAGGAGAAACAGCTGCATCAAGACTCATTGAAATAACACTCTAAAATCTTGGAGAATTGCATTTCGATTTATCACAGAATCACATTCTTTAAATTGGAAAGTTGACAAACTTAACATCTCAAGAACTCCAGACTCCTGATTTTCATGTCTTACTTTCTGAGTTTGCTGTGTGGAAGTCCTATTATTACCACGGCACACTCTGGCAGACATAAACACAGGCCCATAATGTAGATAATTACCTGTACAAGCCAAACATAATGTTGAAATAATAAAGAAGTGCTTAATCTCTCTCATCCCTCTTCAAGGCAGCGCTGGCGCTATCTGCTGTATGAATTTGTCTGATATGCCGCACCCTGAGAAAAGCGCATGGCATGATAATAACGCCAAATTCAAAAGATTTCCTCTACCTGATTAGTTCAAAGCCACGTCACATATTTCAGCAGGTGATAGGTTTCTCTGCTCTTTCTCTTTCTGTGGAACAGGGCGACAGGCTTGGATGAATAAAACAGTGAATCAGACCCTGTTTGTCTTTTGTTGAAATGAAAGGCTCACAGAACAAGGGTTCTCTACTTTATTATTTCCACAATGGAGAGACAGAGTGTCTTCATGTTGTGGCGGAACAATGGAAGCTTTTCATGTGATGTGCGGTAGAGGAGCTGCTTTTCATGCTTCCTCATGTAACGAGGCTGCATTTACCTTGCAAATAGGTTACGGCGGCTTTCTTGTCCTTTAGGTCTTCTGCTTTCAATTCACCAACACATCTAAAGACTTTTTCTGTGTGCGTGTGTCTGTATGTGTGTGTGTTTGTGTGTGTGTGCATGTGTGCCCCTGGCTGAATCTATTCTATCTGTGTTAGTGGGTGCATATGTGAATGTGTGTGTATGTGTGTGTGCTGAGCCTCTTTCTAACTGCCAGAACACTTGGCCTCATTCTCAAAGCAAGCCACCATATGTTGATTGGTCTTGAGAAAGCAGGGAGAGAAAGACTTCAGCTCGGAGTCAAGAAAATAAAAAATAACAGTGAAAATTGGGTAATTGCTCAGCCGTTTGTGCATTAATTTTCCTTTCAATGACAATAAGTTGACCCAGCTGAAACCCGCACAAGTCATTTTGCCAGCGTCGTGCAGAAATAAACTTTGCGTCTGACAGGGAGATAGATGCCCTCAGCTTGGTTTCACACTGAGATAAAGGAAACGGGGGGGGGGGGCGCATTTAGTGGGCTTCATATTATCATGTTCAGAAATATGTGTCTGTGTGTGTGTCTATGTACGGCACAGTATGGCTATGAAGTAATGATGCATCTGTGTGGGCCCCAGGAGAGGCTCCACAAGTGTGTGATATGTTGTG
Organism: Macquaria australasica; assembly: GCA_005408345.1. Lineage (NCBI taxonomy): Eukaryota > Metazoa > Chordata > Actinopteri > Centrarchiformes > Percichthyidae > Macquaria > Macquaria australasica. Next base: position 41,877 of record SEMN01001413.1, on the reverse strand, counting down.
GTCCACAAAAGACTCTCAGCAGGACAAACACACTGATGATCAGACAGAACAGACTCAGGCTTCTGTTTGCACTTCTTTAGTTGTTTTCCATTCTCCACCTATAGCTTTTATTCTACTGTCCCTTTGCTTTTTGTTTTGCTATTTGAGATTTAGGTCCTTATTTGTGTTTAGATTGACTTCATAGTGTCAGCACATGCTTCATTAGGGGTTTGAATTGTTTATATCTAAATAGAGATAGTTTATATCCTCATTGTTGAGGTTCAAAGTTCATTATATTGACCTTGGAAATAGGATCATCATAGCACATCATCTAATATGATCAAACATCGAAGGCTGTGGGAGTGCATTACCCTATATAAACAACAGCCTCTTGCAACTGATCAAAACAGTATGTACTGTGTATTGGTTGAGCTTGATGTGTCATGCTTGATCTTGTAAACAGCAGTTGACAAAACAATCTCAACTCATGGTCCAGCTACTTGAGGAACACTTAAGTTACCCCATTATTGGTTGATCATATTTTGTGGCTTTACTTGTCAAGTAGGAAAAGCGTAAACTAGCAGCTGAGGATTGAATGAGTACTGCTTCATAGAAGTGCAGTTGTCTGAATAATACATAGCATCATTCTAATGACAATGCAACATATATAATTGCATACATTTGGACAAAATGAAAACTTTTATGAAAGGAGATAATCCATTGGTTGTAAAAAGTGAAATTGTCAACAATAAACCCACATATCTGTTGAGAAGCTGAGATATGTGTTTAATTTCTGTACTGAATACACAAACAACATGGTTGGAAAGAAAAATACATTCACTCAAGTGTTTATTTAAGTTCTCTGGAATTCTTAGTCTTGCAGTTGCATTAACTGGGCAATTCAACAGGATGTACAATAGAGACAAAAGAGTGGGGATGTACAGTAATATACAGCAGATACATAAAGGCAGTACACAGCCTTTAGTATATAATAAAGTGTGGTAAACAGGCAATATGAATAGACAGAGCTGCAGACTTTGGTGCTCATCACAACAACATGATAAACACAAAAGTATTATGATCACATGAATAAGAGTTGGGAGTTGTTTTGATACCTACTGTATAAATTGGTTGCAATAATCCTAGTTGGCTGTAGTATAAACTCAACATTCTGAAAAACTTAACTGAGTGAGTGATTGATTATCACTTTGGACTAGCAGATATGTACTGCAGTTATGTATTTGATGGTTTGTCAGGCTGAATGGATTTGTTAGGAGCAGCAAAGGGTATTGCAGCTATGAATTTCATAATTACAGTGTGCTGTAGAAATTGAACAATATATAGTTAAGCTCATGTGCATGAAACTGAGTGAGAAAAAGTCAGTCCTCTATCTAATGCCAAAGCTTTAAAAAACAGGTAAAAGTAATACAAGGCCACGATAAAGATGATGCCCAGGTGTTTAGTGTGGAAATAAAGAGTCGGCATACACAGCTGCCTACTTCAGGCTGCACTATTTTGTTCTGCAGTAAATTTGAGCTCCTTACTTAAAGAAACAGGAGCACATGTTGTGGATATATTGGACAATCATGTTCCTCATCTATGTACTTAACTGTATGACAATAGCACAAACTGGATACTTTATTTTCCCCATTAGTGCCATGAAGGGTATAGGTAACAGCTGAGTTAAGGCAACTAAAATAAGTTTGATTTACGTTAGGAAAAAGCTTTATTAAAAAAACAAAACAAGAAAGCAAAAAAAAGAAAAGAAAGAAATTAAACTTGAACTTTACAGACTAAAAAGTGTTAATATTTTTACAGTATATATACAGTATATAAAGTGTGTAATAAAACATTACTATTACACATTAATGCAGATGTAGAAAACAAAGACATATGGAATAAATGCTATTAAAAGAATGAATTCAATATTGAATTCAATGCCAAAACAAAGGTGCTAGCCTGCCGCCAACACTGCTACTGGACTGGAGTAGCGGACAGCAGTAGTCCGCTTTGCAGCTTTGACTGCATGTCTCAGCCTGTAGGATGCTGCCTTGTATTCTTCCACAGCAGCAGCAGTACATCATAAGGATGATATGGTTGACCAGCGTTGCTGCAGAGCTTGTCACTGCTTCCACAGACTCTGTGATGTTGTCAGAGCTGGACTGGAAACTTATCCTCAGCGTGTTCTCTGACCCCTCCTTGAATTGAGAGTGACAATGGTCCAGAGTGCTATTCTTATGGTGTGACACATAATATGTTGATAGAAGTTTGACAGAACATTTTTAAGGTTTGCCGTGTTAAAATCCCGACAACGGCAGTGTCCGAGTACCTGGTCTGGTGCCGCCATAGAATAGATGGCACTGGCCTGCAATGGTATGCACACAGCAGATATGACAACTAAAGTGAGCTCCAGGGGAAGGCAGAATGGTAGGAATGAGATCATCAGATGCTCAAAGCCAGGCGAGCAGGAGCAGGAGAGAGTTTTAATGTCTCTGGGATTACACCAATTGTTGTTCATCACGAGACAGACTCCACCACCATTGGACCTGCTGGAGTCGTTTGCTTCATCCATATGGAAAACAGAGCAAGGACTCTGACGGTTGGATGGCTCGATCACATGGCACATTGCTACATTTCTTGTTCTTGTTAACACAACTGACTGTTACTGAGCGGAATAACCAGCGGCAGGAATGTGTAGTGCACTGCTTCTTGGTATGTGTCTGATTATTAGAGTACATGAATATGCTCATACACCTCCCAGACAATGCTGTTGAATATCAGAGCAATACCTGTATCTAGTCAGTCCTCCTTTACTTCCTCCTCTAGTCAATGCCTTCATATTGGGGAAACATTTCTCTGTTTCTATGCAGGGAGCATGTATCTGCATTTGAAGACACTGATAAGAGTCTGAGAGTTCTGAAAAAGCTTTCTGTTCAGGTTTCTGTTCTTCCCTCCCTTTGAAAGAGAAAAGACATTATCTTGCAGTAGCAGCAGAAACAACAGCTTAAAAATAGATGCAGCACTGATGCATTCATTGGTGGCCTCAGCAAACAAGCTAGCACAGCACGCTGATGTAAGTTACAGACAGAGCTCTGTGTGTGTCACAATCCTGGAAACCTCTATACAGCTCAGCAAAAATAATTCACTTACACTGTTAGAAGAATCCCCAACTGCAACAGCATTCATAATAAGAGGGATGGATGTGCGGGGCCTGTCCCTCTCATGCTGGGCTGCAGTATATAAATGACTGGCTGTAATGGGAGATTCAGAGCCTGAAAGCTGATGGCAGGTCTGGTCATTTGTCATGCTTGCTCTGCTGTGCTCTCTGACATGATTGATGCCGGGATCTCCCTCCGCTCTGATCCACCACCTCGCCAGCTCTGGATTAAAAATCCATCCTTGCTGACGTTTACATATTAAAATTGGTAGTTAGGGCAATTCTCCATGTGGAAACAAAAGGGGCCTGCTCTGTGGCAACTGTTATCAATCACCCTGACAATAAGTTTGTACGGAGTCTAAATGGGGACAAGAAGAGAATTTGTTGCATATGCTGATGATACTAGATGCTCGGCCTGGATTCCTCCTCCTTTACCGTATGTATGAAACCTCATATTCTCTCTGAGTCCTGACTGAATTGTGTCTGGGCCTTTAGGTGCAACGTTTCACTACTCGCTGCTACAAACGCATGCACTGAAAGCATCTGACGTGCGCATTTTGAAGTACGCCTATTGTTTTAAATGGCCAAATGCGCACCAAAAGCCCTACCCTGACCTTGTTTCAATTTTGGAGCGCCAAATGAGGACCCAGCGACCAAAGAATTTTTTTCTGCAGCCGCAGTACCGACCTTTACCCAAAATACTGCTGATTCTATGGTGTTGGCATTTCATATAACGTTACTCAAACAGAATTGTATAGACAATGAATTGGGTTATCTGTAATATACAAAAATGTTGCCTAAATAGCGACCTTTTCGTAAAATACTGCTAGTTCTGTGGTGTTGGCTTTTCAAATCTGATGCCTGCAGTGTGCCATAGGAACACCAATTGACGTGAGTCAAATGAGGTGCGTCAATTATCACTTCCAGTGCATTTGGGCCTTAACGCTTAATCTGGGATCAGATATTTCCTCATTTCTGTCATTATGTTGTTGATTTTAACCTGTGTTTTATACAGGCAAAAGTTCTTGTTCAGCTATTTGTGTTATGCCAACATTACCCCTTGTAACCCGATTGGCACACATATGCTTCAAAACATTGAAACCTATGTCATACACATATTGCTCAAATCAACGGATCTCATACTTTCCACATCTACAATGTCCATCAACCATATCCTTAAATCTGCTTAGAAATAAAAAAAAAGATGTTGACATCCATGGTTACTGTGCAAATGGAACTGCTATTAGCTAATGTAGCATGACTTTCAATAGTGCTGATTCAACAAAATGTGAACAGCATTAGGTGAAAAATAGCTGGGCTCTTGTAGCCCACAGCTAAATGACTCCATGGCTACACTTACCACAGATCATTCAGCACCTTAAGATCTCTGCTGAGATGGACCCCACTGAGAGGAAGACTGGAGTGGTGTATGATGTCATCATGTCATCACACTACATCAGCAAAGCAGCAAGCTCCATACTTAGATCATGTGGTGACAACTGAGCCATCTCCTTGACAACTGAGTTAACTCCATTTGCTGAGGAAAACTATGACCTGTGGTTGAAAGCTTTGTAAAATCCTAGTAAGTAGATGCTGAGTCAAGATTATTTTGTCAAGCTATTGTTCCCAAGATCAAGAATAAACTTTCATGCTCAAATCATAATTTCTGTTTACAGCACCCAAAACATGATGAGTATCTAAAAGTATAGTAATAGTAAGTATAGTAATTTTGATAGTGTTTCACACTGAGGCTCAGAATGTCCTATCAACATGGTTTGGAACACTGACATTCTCCTCTACCCATCCATATACACATGTGTGCTGTGTGTTGAAAACCTGTGGACATACACACTTTGTTAAACAAAAAACTGTCTTGGCATTACAGAGTAGCCTAATGTGTGCTAAAAAAACAGTGCTATTGGTTGAAAACTGCATTTGAACTTCAGTATATTAGGCAAGATGCAGAGAGGCTGTCCAAATGTTTCCCAAGCCAACGTAGCCCACATGCTATGGGACACTATACAAAATGTTTTAAGGAGAACTTAAAGCAAAGTTAAGGTAAAGCTGTGACTATACATACTTTTTAAAATGTTGTACCTACCAGCTGTGCACTGTAAAGTGCATTATAGGTAGTCAAAAGTAGAATAAAAATAAATATATCAGGGAACAAACATGGTTAGGACACCCTTAGATGAAAATCTGATATGGTACTTACTGTTCCTCAGTCAGCAAAGAACTGACTCTTGTGTTGTTGAGTAGTAAAAGACATGCCTGTCCAGGAGATCAGAAACCCAAATAATGTTAGAAACCTGGTTAATTTTGTTGAACTTCTTCACCTTGATGTCAATAAAAATAAAACAGTGACAGGGACTGAGAGAGGAGACGTGTAAAAAAAAATATCTTGCAACAATACAAATATAACAGGACCCCTATTTCCCACAGGTATGAATAACACTATATGACATGCCTAGCTAAAACATGACAATCCCATGACCCATGAAACGAAAAGGAAATCAAATTGAAAGGGTATTGTAGAAGTAATGAGGGCAGACCCCCAACTGCTTGGGGCACCATCCTATGAGGCAGCCCTGACATCTCTCCATACATTAATGCGTAATGTGTAAAGGTCCTGCTTTTGTGTATTTTGGGCCTGTGTTTGTGAGTGAGACAAATTGAATTTCCCCTTGAGGGATTAATAAAGTATACCTTCTTCTTAAGAAGTTTGGCTTATTTTATTAAATGGCAAAAAAGTTTTAATACAGAAAATTGTATTATATGCAGCAAACAAAAGTATTGAAAATACTATTGTGTACAAGACTCCTCTATAGTTGCCAGAGCTCTTTTTGCCTAATTTTCAAAGCAAGACAGTGTATTTTGATTGGCTATGAGAAATGAAGGAGGGAGAGAAAAAGACATTGCCATATGAAAAATGAAATCTTTTTTGGATGAAAAAGTGATGAAAGGGGTCATAATAGTTAGAAATTGATTACAGCTGGAGCATCTGATGCTCTTTTAAACAGTGAGAGCAGAATGGCGTGAACTCTCTGAATTGTCTAAAAGTGCCTGAAGGCTGACTGGCTCAAACTGAGATGTTGTGATTGTAAGGAAATCACACCTATCACATCTGAAGAGTCAGAAAGCAACTCAAAGGTTATTTTTGATTTTTCAGCCAAACAGTGGATTTCTTTCTACAAAGGCTGGTGAATATTTTAAAGATAGCTTCTGTGAAAACAGTTTCTCTTTCTTCGCAGGAAATCACAAAGAGCGGGGATAGTTAGAGGAAACACCGGCCCATTCTCTTTAGCAGTAGTTTGTGCAATAAATACATGTGCAGTGTGTTAGACAAAAAGAAAAGTGACTCCACCAGCAATGCACTATGTAAAGATAATGCACAATAAACATACTGACTTCATTAAAGAATGATCAAAATGTATTCAGCAGATGTTGAGATATTCTGACTTTTAATCCCTAGTATGGGTCAACCTACAAAAACACTGGATCCTACATTTCCCAAAATGCATCTTGATAGTTTTTTCATTTGACCTTCCCTGCTTGGTAAATACTCTTGTCTTTCAAATTCCAGTTTGTAACACAGTCTTTATGTTAGAACTCTGTAGTCTCCAAGCCCCAGCTGAGATAACCCTGGTGACATCACTGTGTCATCACTAGGGTTATTTTCTCAGACTCTGGAAGGCTCTTGCAGTAGTTTTGTACAGGCTAAGTAGTACCCCTAGTAAACTGACCTTTATGTGTAAAATTGGTGGAGTAAATATTAAGATCATCTTGACAAGGAAAGTTGATTGGATTATGAAGATAATGTTTATAAAGTTGCATTAACTTCAGTCTCGCTTTTAAATGGGTTTTGGGGAAAAATGTGTATTGATCACGCTGTAAAAAAACTACAAAACGAGTAGTTTTTAAGCGACCTCCGGACAGCATTTGGATCTGCGCCAACATTAAAAGCAGAGGTGCTCTGGACTTTACACACGGTAGTTAAACATCAGTCACATAAGTAAGGTGTCCCAGATACACTTCTCTATAGATAAATAGGCTGGGTTGGTTACACTGCTTTTAAAGTCCAACTGAAATTAAATTGCATGTTTTGTTTCTGCTACAATATACAGTTCTTCTCTGTAAATCACATCTTGTGCACTATTCAGACATTTTATGTTTGCGTCCCTGTCTGTGCATTAACCAGTCAGACTTCCGCTAGTTGTCAGTCTACACAGACAAAAAAATTCTTTGTGTATAGCCAATTAAATGTTGTTTTTTTAAAACTTATTTTATAAAGCAGTAAAGCCACTGCTCTATCATTGGCTGACAGTGACACTAACCGCCTGAAACAAAACACAACAGGCACCTCGGACCTTTGAACAACAACACACTTGTTAAGTTGCTATTCAAAACTTCTCTGCAGATGTCAATATCAGTCAATTCAGATGCTAAACAGTGTGGTCCTTGTTCTTAATTGCCACTGCAAACAAATGCTGTCTGTATTTAGCTTGTAAGCTTGTTCAAATTATGTCTCTTTGCCTCTGCTGGCTCAGCTGTCAATCAAACATATACACTGGGACATTTCTGATTTATATCCATGATTAATATGACCCCTTTTCTCCCTTTCAATGAAAAAAATATAAACACTGATTTTTAAAATAATTTTTAAAACTTTCATGATTCCTGTTAGACTTTAAAGGACCACCACATTTACATTACATTACTTTCAACAAGATTTCCATAGCATATAAATCAGCTTGCTGACACATGAATCTTACTTGAATTGGTAATCCATCATAGTGAAGTACAGGTGGGGCCGGAGTGGGGGGTAAGGGCTATTGAAATCTGTCTGGACACACCCTGCTGTGAACATCATGTCTGCTTACTGTATATATGCTTACATGTATTTTGTTAAAGATAAATTACTGTTCTGTGGTGATGCAGTGTGTTTCAGTCATCAGATACCTTTAGTGACCCAGGATGTTCTAAATGCTGTTCCAGAGGCCTTCACCCTGACAAGAATACAATTCTGGTAGGAATCCCTATCATTTTTGGCCTCTTGAAGCCCAAATTCCAGTTACTGGTGACCTAAGTCAGAATACATCAGTAATGTTGCCCAAACACCCACCCATCTGCTGAGCCCTAAGTGCAACCCTGCTAATAATACATTCAGTTAAAGGAGACTAGACCTACAGAACATCATGCCCTGAACACTGGCAATCTCAGTCAATGTGTGACAAAAGGGGGTTGACAGATGAGCTGTGAGGAATGTGTTTGTACCATGTGTAACTCAGTGGATTATTATTGGTCATCTGTGAGCTGGAATATGGCATGGCTGGAACTCCCAACACATGGGACATTTGGCACTTAGTGCTCAGCAGTGGATGAAGGCCCAGACAACAGACTGGCAACATACTGGGAACAATTATCTAACAGTTTAACAATGTACAATTGACAAGAAAACATCTAATACAGTATACAAAGTCACAATACACAAAGGCCTGGGCCAGTGTGCATCAAGTGTCTCAGAATCACTCCAAGGAGTCGTGCTGCATGACTAGGGTTGGAGCTCAAAAGCATTTTATCAAATCTGCTTATAGAATCCCTATTCACTAATTAGGTTTTGCTTTTAACATTTGCAAGCAACTAAATTTAATGACCAAAACTAAAGATTCAATTGAAAGATAGATAGATTGATCTATAATGGCAATCTGAGCAATCTGTTGCTACAACTTGAAAATGAAAATTACTTTAATGCCTTGAGATTGAAAGTTCATTGTTGACCTTGGAAACAAAAGCTGACAAAACAATCTCACCACATGGTTGCTGTTCTGGAGCTTTGGAAAGCTCTGACAACTTCCATACAACTACCAAATGGACTCTGTGGTGACAATGTTTTGTCAACTACCTTTACACCCTGTTTTACACAATCTACTTGCTCCAAATCCTCAAGATCCCTATACATAAAACAAGGATATTCTTGAAGAGTCACCACTCTGTTGGTCTTGGTGAACTACAAAAACGCACAGTCCACTTGCGGTCATAGAGTGGTGTGATGTTGCCTTTCACTCACAAATAACAGATGCCTGCTAGTAGAAAGCAACAGCCAACTTCATTTCAGCCATTGCTTAGCCACAGCTGATATAATCTTCCACTGGTGATATTTGTCACTTTAATCAATGAAAGTGATGGCCAGTGCAGACAGAAAAGCATAAGGTTGCTTATGTTACCTGAATGTTTCTACACTGTTCTTTTCTAATAAAAAAAAGAGAGAGAAGAGATAAAAGATTCAATAAAAGATTTGTGTGTGTCGGAGTCCAACTGTAATAGCTTTTTTTTCTGTCTGCTACAGCATAGATAGCTGCTCTGTACATCACATGTCCTGTGTTCTCCTTTGAGAAAAATCAGAAACCAAAAGGGAGACACTGACACGCCCCTCCAGCCGGCTGAGCCGAAAAGGAGCATTTAAGTCAGACAACTCACATTTGAAATGTTTATTATAGCAGCAGAACATAGTTAGAGTTTAGCGTCTAGGCTGCAACCTCATCACCCCCCGCAGATATGTTTACATAGAGATATTGGGGAGTGATGAGCAAATAACTTAACCCCCTAGCCGGAGCCCGCAGGTGGATGCTGGGCTGGTGGGGCTGAAAGAACAGGCAGCAATACTGATGCAGGGCAGCAGTGGCACTGATAGGCAGAGGGAGAGATGGGAAATTTTTGCAGGTTAAATAGAACGCCAAATTGGGAGGGTGTGTTTGGTAGATGGTTGTGGAGAGTGAGGTATCTCACGTGTGTACAGCAATGCAGCTACAGTTGAATGCCTGAACTAGCTCGCAGGCGTTTCCACAAGGACCCTTTTTCTTCCTTTTATTAATACAATCACTATTAACAATATGTTTAAAAAACACATTGACATTATTTTTTAACACAAAAAGGGATGACTAAATGTGATATCAATTGGACTTTTAAAAATCTGGAGCTTAACAAATCCTACCTCAGAGTAGGACTGAAAGTCCTTCACGAAGCTTCCTGACTTGATGTGACCCCTTGTCAAACATGACATATTTTTATGAACTATGAGCACTTAAAACAACTGATCTTTAGTAGAGTAGGTAAGTTGCATGAAATTATCCTAGTGCACGGTTATAGTGTAATGTTGATGTTAATAAACACTCCCAGCACAGACAGCACAGCCCCCAACTCAACTCCATCTGCATCAATAATGAAACTGTTGAGATGATGGAGTGCCTCAAATATCTTGGACTCACCCTGGACAATAAATTGAGTTTTGAACAACTCACCACTGACATCCATAAAGACTCTCTGCCATCCGCAAACTCAAAGCACTTTCTGTTGCTCCACACCTTCTGTTGCCGCTCTACAAAAGTATACTTCAACCCCCCCTGTTTCTTCACCATATTAACTGCCTCCAATAGAAACAAACTCATACGCATCACACACCTCGCTCCAAAATGATTGGTCTCCTCCAATATCTCAGACCTCAACAGCAAAGCCATTACACGCAGAGCACACATTATAGCACATGACCCCAGGCAACCCCTAAGCCCATTCTTCACACTGCTTCCATCTGGTCGTATATACAGATCCCTGGCCTGGAAACAGGCATGCTATGGCAGAGGTTTTGTCCCCTCTGCCTAGCAATACTCAACAACATACACTGGTAACTGTCCAGTGTGTAGGTATGTGTGTATAGATGTGGATGTATCTGATGTCTTTACATGTTGTTAAATTGTGGTGTATTTATGCACCTATGTATTTATGTGAGGCTCTGTACAGACTGTGGCAACAAATTTCCTTGGAAAGGACAATAAAGAGTCTATCTATCTAAGGTGTAATGTCGCACACACAGTGATGATGCTGCACCTCTCCATGAAGAACATGCAATCTTTTCTTCAACTGTCAAATTCACCTTTTAACTACGCTCCCTGTTAACAGGTGGGGAAGAAATTATTTATTTCTGTAATGTCAACCTAAGTTTGGAAAATACAGCATGCCAATATGAACATATTTCTCAAATATTATGTTGTGTATGAAGCATACTGCACATGAAGTCCTGCAAAGAAAATCATAATGAACATTGAACAGACATACTGAATCAAAACACAGAGCAAACACTGTCTTCAGACCAGAGACATGTCTGTATTCAGCTGCGTACTTGTTGCACAGAGTTGATAGTGTCAATAAATGAGTCAGTGGAAGCTAAGTGATTCAGCCCTCGTGGTAATTAAACACCACGCATGAGTCACACAGCAGAGGTGGGTCATTACGAGGCAGAGAGGAACAACGTGCTGAAGTTAGCATTAGTGACAAACAGGAAGACTGCTGATTGCATTAGTGCTCATATCACAGTTTTATAACGTGGAATGAATCATTAAGGGTTCAAATTGCAAGTTAAAACTGTTTAACACGCACAACAAAAAAATGAATGAACATAGAAGTAACATTGGGAGATATGACAGCGGCTAAACAATGTTAACTCTGACATTATAACATATGAAGCACATTGGATATTCACATGAAAAATGTAATCCCCTGTCTGTTCATTAACATACATTTGCACATGTAAAACGTTATTGCACTTGTTTTGTTACAGTTGCATGCCCATTCCCTGGGAGCTGTCAAAAGGCATTCTGGAGAAGAAGAAGTCACTAAATAAGGTATATGAGGTTAGTTAAGGGAAGATGAGTAACCTATAAAAAGTAAATAACAACATCATGGAGTGAGTTGTGTGATGCAGTGAGTATGTGAGACTGATGAGATCTAACAGAGTAATCATGTCTGAGGGGGGTTTTCCTCACTGCTCTGCAGTAAACACATTTGATGGTAGAGAGCACGGTGGATGAATAAATCACCTGACTGCACCAGGGTCTATCTACTCTTGATTACAGTTATTAAAACAGCAAATACATTTCTTATATCACTGATAGTGATAACAGCCAATAGTCTCTGCGTTGTGTTTTGTGATGTTGATGGACGGCTGACAGTTACAGTAGTTAACTCCAACGCTGAGACACAAACAGCTCCGATGTCGATTCACAGATGATTTTTTGCTTACAAGCACTTCGGGACCTGGGGGCTACAAGCCCAGTATAAAAGAAAATCATAAACAAAGGAAACTTACAATACTAATGAATGATTTCTGTAGCCAATCTAGATAAACACTAACTGACAAATTATAGAGCCAACGGTCCAAGACTTCTTAAAAATTACATATTACGCAAAGATACTACCGATACAGATAAATTAGTACACATAGATAATTACTCTGGATGTCAATTTAGTTACCGTCCCTCTCTCTGATAGGATATACATTAATATTTACAGGGGGATACAAGCCCGGTCTGACTTGTTCCCCCGGTGATGGACTTTATAACTGCATTGTTACCATGGATACTGTGTAGCTTAGTAATAAATATGGAATATAAAATAATCATCATAAAAATATAATACTTACAACTATCAAATAAAGGTAACATTACTGACAAAATTAAATTAAATATTACAAGATTTTGCTATTAGACAGAGTAACAATTTAAACCTCAACCATTATGTATTTAATGTAACATGCAAGAAGCATATTACACACCTGCACAAACTGCATTTTGAAGTGTGGTAATTTGTCAGGTGTAATGCTGGTACAGGTCAAGATGGTTCTGAACTGCTCACACAGATGAGACATTTCTTGGAGGCCACCTGAAGTGAGGCAATATTACCCCACATCAGATATGTTCAGGGCTGCAAGTAATGATAGTTCAGTTCATCACTTATTCAGTCCATCATTTTTTCTACTAATTGATTAATTGTTTGTCTTTAAAATGTCAGAAAATAGTGAAAATGCCCATCAGAAGTTCCCAGAACCAAAGATCTCGTATTCAGATTGGGTCTGGACCAACTGTCCAGTGATTATCAAACATGATTAAAATATATTTGCAAAATGATTCATTTTACTTTTAGACTGATGAGAACACGTTTTAAGTATGTAAAGCCTGCTGACAACTGCCAATCAATGTCACATTTTCTGCTGAAACAAAAGGTAGCAGCTTGAAAAGGTAGTCATATTTACCATGACTTTTAGTCCCTAGCCTGGGTCAAGCTTCGAAAACATCAGATCCTACACTTCCCATAGTGCAACTTAAAAGCATCTTTTGGATGACCACCTATGCCTGGTAAATACCCATGGCTGTGTCCGATATCACTCTCCATTTGCTACCATTCCATTTTATTTGATTGTCCAAAGTGTTAAATTCATGCTCTATATAGTGCTCAGAAATTCCCACAATGCAACAAAAATGTCTCTAGGATGTACACTTTTTGTACACTACATTTTTCACCCCATAATGCTACCTGCCTTATCTTTGTGCAGCCAGTACTTTGCCAAACTCAGTAACACAGTCCAACACAAAGTATCTTTGTTAAAGCTGCTCCAGGCTACCCTGACTGATACATTATTGTCATTCTTACCTGTAACACTTGCAAATAACTGCAAATAACTCACTGCATGCATGCTGTTGTCTACATAGTAGGGCTGCCCCCTTGAAAGCCCCCCTTGTTTTGTATTTTTGTCAGTCAGTGTGGAGTGTAGTTCTGGGGACATTTCTGTCACCATAAGTAGCTGCAGAGTGAGCTCTCCTCGCTTTCACACTGCTCTTCGGGGTAAAATCATTCACTACGTCAAGGCGTCCTGTCCCCTCGGTGAAGATGTCTGCAACAGGTACAGGCCAGCTGTGGACCCGGACCCAGGGTGAGTCTGAGTGAGACGGAGGAAGAGAGACCTCGCCCGGTCCGAGATAACGTTATCTTCTGCCTTCTGCTTAGAAGTGCTGTATATAAATCTCACAGAACTTAATACGATAGAGTCTCTGGCTTTTGTTTGATATCTAGCGTCGTTAGCACGCATTAGCTCGGGGGGCTAACTTGGCTTGTTTACTATATTCAATTCCATTCAAAATTCTGGCAGTTCAATATAGTGATGCTTGATAGTCTATATGAAAAGTTGAATATTCTGACTCCACTGACACAATTCTGAGTCAGGTACAGCTCTGCTACATAGTCAGTAGTTTTGGTGTTTAGTCACAGTGAATAGTGTAGAATGTAATAAGAACTCTGAGAGTGATTTGATTGAATTGGCATCTATCTCTGTTTAATGTTCAGCCAGCAAAAACTAGCTGCTCTCACAATAGGTGAAACAGCGGCAAGATGTTTTGGGGTGCGGAGAGTGTTGTCTGGATATTAATTACATATTCCAAGTCTCTGAACCAGCTGAGTCTCCGGAGACAGGGCCTTGTGGGAAGGGTTGCAGAGTCAGATTCCTGCCAAACAGACAAATCACACAGAGCTGGGCCCTTTCTATTATTCATCTTCTCCCTGTGTTATTGTTCTGCTTCCTCTGTGGAGTTATCAGCACATTTCCGAATTGTTAGCTGATGCTTTTTTGAAATGATTTTTTATTGATTTGGATATTTGTGTCATAAAGAGCTTAAGTAGTGTGGAATTAGTGAGGGAGGGCTGTTTGTTAATGATCTCCATGCCCCCAGGGGCATAGACCTAAATCTATTTGGACATGGGCTTAGAGCTTGTAAGCCTATTATTCCCATCTGATTCAAAAACAGCACATTGTGTGTGAAATGGTTAAATTGATTGCTTTCAGTCCTCATTCTACCTCTTGCATATACGTCCCTGCAGCCTGACGCACATAAATAAAAACACGCACCGACTTTCTATGCATGAATATATGTGGATATGTCAGAGCTTTGCATTGGGTTGCTGTGTGTTTTCACACACACATGCACACACACACACACACACACACACACACACACACACAGAGCCAGTACCTGTGGCCTGCACTGACTTGCATTGTCACTCAGAGAACAGAGCCGATTCTAAGCCGCAGATGAAAGAGTGTTGTTTGCTACACCGTGATTGGCTCTCCTGGCGTAACAATGATGGCTCCACAATGCTCTTTTTTTTCCCTCATTCTATCTTTTTTTTTTTTTTTTTTTTTTTTAAATGTGGAAATGAAATCTGAATTGAAGGAAAAAGAGAAAAGTGCCTGTGTGCGATAACACAAATGCCGTGACGCCGGAGAGGCTGTGTTGATGTCTCCTCAGTCCCACTGATGGAAACACTGAAGTCCAAACAGCTGATGAGCTGTCCGGCTTCAGACACCAGATTCATGGAATTCAAGAGGGGAGACTCTTGGAGACTTGGCTGAAAAAGCACTGGAAATCAAGAGAAATTGAATCCCTTGGGGTTAGTATTGTGGAGTAAAATGGGAAAAAAAAGCTCAAAAGGGAATAACCAGTTACTGTATTTGCGTGGGGAAAGGGTTGTGTGCACTTCCACCTCCATTGTTAAACGTTTAGAGGTACTGTTAAACATAACTGGTCATAGCAAGTTAATGGCGCAGAATAAATAGCATATTTCTTCACTTTAAATAGTCCAACTAAATAATAGGCTATATGGAAAAAAGGGACACAGCGTCCAGTAGTGCGAGTGATGCTACATGTTTTCTGTACATCCCCAGGTGCATTTGTGCAGAATTTCCACTGGTTTTCCACTGCCTGGCAGCTTTTATCCTGTAAATCCAGAGATTTCTCATTGAAACGGAACGTCCTTGTCCTCTGGTGTGCACAGAGCAGCTACTAACACACTATGGGCTTGGGAGGTAAGAAGATAAAAACACGCTCTGTGCCTCCAATGTGTAACACAGGCTTTCTGTTATTACTAGGGGTGACCTCGAATAGTCGACTATTCAATCTAAGGAGCCTGATTCAACTGCCAATCTCACAGTTGAATCGTTGCATTGGCTGGAAAATGCTATATGGGGGTGCTGAATGTCTGATTTCACATAGAATTGCTTGGTTTTTCACAATAAATCACGATATATAGTATATCAATAATAGGCGGACCGCAGTCCAGACCCAGACCCGTACCTGTAACAGATACATGATTTAGAATTATTAAACTTTGACGGAGCATTTCTATTTTAACCAGCGCAGCTTTTCTGGTTTAGCGGCCCAGAAAACTCACAGACCAATTGCATGCGTTGTAAATCATCTCATGTGATGCTACTCAATCAATCACATCTGTGCATTCCGATAAGCATTGCAACTCAGTCAGTAAGTGAGATACACACACAGGGGAGAGACGAGACGAGAGACAGCATTGGGAGAGAAAAGTAATTTGACATGGCGTGCTCTAAAAACTGAAAAGTAGACAGTGAAAACAGAGCTTTTAATGAATAAAGAATGGAAAGACTCTTATTAAAAGCAGGAGCAAAAAAAGAAAGGCAAGATTTGACATTTGACATTTGACTATGTAAATTAGTCGGGGACACCCCTAGTTATTACACAGGCTCTCTATTTGTAGTCTCTAAACCTAAGCTGATGAAATCATCAGGGTTATTTTCTCAGACTTTTGAAAATTCATTTAGGAGCTTTTCACTGGCTGAGTAGTACTCCCCACAACTAGTAAACTGTAAAATTCAAAGAAAAGTATAAGAATTAATATTTGTTGACAACCTTTTTTTCCACAACGAAAACCAAATGAAAACTAAACGAAAAATAACCGTTAAAATTGAAAAGTATGACACTCTATTTTAATTTTAGTCGACAAATAAAAACTAAACGATAATGTGAAAGACAGACAAATGAACTTATTACTGTTTTAATGCAGTCTTATTCAACAACCTGCATGCATCTGTGCGATCATTCATTGTCAGCTCATGATGAGTAAAACAGTATCCTCCGCCGCCCCAAAATACCTCCTCTTCAGAAGTTGAATTAGCTGCTTGAGCTGTTTTACCACTAAGCAGCATTTTCCATTTCACTGGAAGCATAAACCAAAAGAGTTTTCAGGCTTCATTGGGCTTTCACGTTTTTGCGCCTGTCGAGCCGGTTGAGAGCAGCTGACTTCCTGTTGGCTCCTCACCCACATGCATGGCATTAAATATTTTTCTGATATAGCTCTTCTAGACTTATCACATTTTATTGGACCTAACTGATCAATTTCTGTTAATACAAAGAGTCATTGTGGTGTTTTTGTGATGCTCAGAAAAATGTCTTCAGAGTTTAGCAGTTGATTCTTTTATAAAAAAAGGTGTATGGGAAAAATCATCATGCGATCCTACAATGTGGCCACAATTGCAAAATCCCCTTCTAGCTCGGCACTGTTCCTGGGGGCTTGGGACAGACTACAACAAAAAGGTGAGCTAATGTTTCTTAGCTTGTGACCTTAGCACTCCATACATTACTTTGTGATTCAGTCACATAGTGTTCCCTACACAAACCTTTGGGGGAGAATCAAAGTGATGTTTTTAACCTGTTATCCAGCAGCAAGCTGTCTCTTTATTTTCTTGATTTCGCAAATATCTACTGTATGGCCGCAAAGACAAAATGTCTAAACCACGTTTAAATCCTTATAATCCTATATTATCACAGATTTCTGTCCTGAGGTTTGCATAGGGAATAGGTGACCGAATCACAGAGTAATATATGGTGCTAACATTAGCGTAACTTTTTTTTTTTTTTTCTGTTAACTTTAAGTTTTATCTTTTGAGTGAGAATGAGTACAAGATTACTATAGGCTGTCGACTGTTTAAATCTTCCTCTGAGAATATTGTAGCATTAACGTCATCTGATGTTTTCACTCATCATCTCTAGCTACACCCAGACAGTGTGTAGTGTTTTAGTGAGAAAATGAGTGAATCCAGCTTCTGAATGATCACGCTGCCCCGTTTTTAGGTTTTGTCAGCGTCTTGTGCTTTTAGCTTGCAAATGACTTCAAAGTTTGCCCTGATTTCCATAACATTCTAATGGAACCCTCATATTGGATTTTATGTAAACTTGCCACAACACTGCATGTAACACCCCCCCACCCCCACCCCCACCCCTCCAGCTCATCAGACCCTGTGGGGGTCCCACTCAGGGGAGGATGTCATTCCGGCTCTTGTCTCTGCAGCGGCTGATCAGCCTCGGCCGGATAAATGGCCCTGCTGTGCAACTGTGAGATCTGGCTGTTATGCAACTCAACATGAATATTTAATCGCCGGCTCTCCGCAAACACAGAGGAGTCAAGATGTTTGGACTCGGAGGACAAATGTAAGGAACCTAGGGATGACATGGGAAGCCACAGCCATGTCAGCACTGATTTGGAGGAGTATTTGCCTGCTGTGAGCAAGCTACTGTGGTCACTCTGAGATCAATAGCGAGGTAAATCATTTATGGAATGAAACATGGCAATATGGGAGGTTATTAAAGCAACAATATGCATATTTTCTTCTTGAAGAAGGAAGCGTATTGTCAGTCCCGACCTCCTCCCCCTCATTTGGCCACGTTTCCATTCCAACACCTGACACTCATCTTGATGAGCTGTCATCTATCCTGAGGCTGAGTTAACAACATCTGTACGGCTCAAGCAGCAGACGGTGAACGGAAGAGAAGAAAAGCAAAGCTGACATTTAGCATGTTTTTCAACTTTTACTTCCTCTGTTCTTACTTTTCTTTACTGTAATCCTTGTCATCCGTGCCATGATTTCCCTGCACTGGCTGCCAGTTATTTATATGAAAATACTGTACATGCCTGTTTTCATTATACGTAAAGAAAATTCTGCATGGTCTGGACTCAACATGGTTAAATTTTTACAAAAGAAGTCATTAAACAAAATCACTAACTTTTACCAAAATAATTGAATTTAACCTTAATCCCAAATAAATGAGACACAACTTGACTAAGTAGTAGTGGTGGCTTTTATGTCAAATGTATTTCAAAGAATATTGTAATGTCAAAACAAATATAACATTCTACAGCCAAGTGAGCAGCTCTGTGAGGCTATACTTACTTACTAACCTAACATTTGCTAATTAGCACTAAACCCAAAGTACAGGTGAGGCTGATGGGATTGTCATTAGTTTTGCAGGTATTTGATCATAGACCAAAGAATTGGACAAATAAAAATGTTGACCTGATAATCACGCTACATAAAAAGTCAGAGGATCACCAAAATTATTACAATTAATCCGGAGGGGACTAGTTTGGGAGACATTTCACTTAAATCCAAAAAATGTCATCATGGATCACCAAAGACATTAGGATTCATCATCTGGGAGCCATGAATGTCAGTACAAAGTTGTATGTCAATCCATCAAGTAGCTGTGGGGATATTTTACTAGATGAGTGAAAACTTACCTTCTGCTAGCACTATGTTAAAAGTCAGTGGATCAAAAAAAGTTGTTAGGATTGTATCGTCTGTGGACCTTGAATGTCTGAACCAAATTTCACGGCAATTCATCCATAAATTGTTGACCTCATGTGATCAGCAAAATCATTAGGATTCATCCCCTGGGGACCATGAATATCTGTATCTATGAGTTTCATGACAATCCATCCAATATATGTTAAGATTTTTTCAGTCTTGATCAAATTGGTGGACCAACTGACTGACTGGCTGACTTTGCCATTCCTAGAGCCATGATGCTAACATGTGTAAAAACAATATAATTACATAATCCATCAAATATGGCAAAAATAATTATAGAAAAAGGTTAAATATAAATCTCAGACAGCACACAATAGGATACATTTGGGAAAAAAGATATTGTCTAAACCCAGAGGGGCCGGGGAAGTTTGACGGAGATACATCCACTACAGTTTTTTCAGTATCGCCTTTTGTCTGTGGGGAGACATGTTCCTTTCCTAAATATCTCCAGGTAGCCAGTGAATGCTTCGCTCATTTGTTCATTTGATTTATGCTGCACAATTCATCTTTGAAGGCTTGAGGATTTAGTCCTTCCTGGCAATACTGTAACTTTGAGATAATAAGCAGACACCTGTCCTCTGACCTCCGAGCATTCTTATTAAACCCTCACATCTGAGACTTGGCAGGCCCACAGTCC
The DNA here is from genome assembly GCA_005408345.1 of Macquaria australasica. Lineage (NCBI taxonomy): Eukaryota > Metazoa > Chordata > Actinopteri > Centrarchiformes > Percichthyidae > Macquaria > Macquaria australasica. Next base: position 21,828 of record SEMN01001413.1, on the reverse strand, counting down.
CACTGCCAACTGAGTCCGTGACCCACTCCGAGGATGAACAAGTTGGCAAAAAGCAAGATGCTGATGAGGCATCCTCTCAGTCCAGACGATGAAGGTATTTCAGCAGGCGACTCAGCCTCGTGCCTCGCTCCGTCTTTGTTAAATGAGTCTCTACCCCAAAGTTTTATTAATTAGTGTAATTAACTCTTTTTGACAACTTACTATGAAGTTGGGTCTGAGGTATTTTGTCTCATTTTTCAGCCACCACTCAGTGCTTATGCCACACAACATTAATAATGCTAATTAAGCACTTTGACAGTTAATTTAAGATAATTAATACAAATACTAATATTAGATGGCACAGAATTGGAGCCGGGCAGAGTGAAACCAAATACCTTTCACACATGCCAAAAGACTTTCAGGGAAGCAGAGTGGAGAAGGGGGGAAAAAAAGGCAGCTCCAAAAAACCTGCACAGATCTATATTTCACAACTGGGCTGTCAGAATTTTAAATGACTTCTAAAATCACTGCAATTTTTTCTGCACAGGAAGATACAGCTGTCAGGACATTCCTCGCTGTTCGTCTCGTAGCTGCCCGGCCCAGGCTTTGATGATTTTTTTGTCTTTTCAGATTCCAAAAGTTCATTAAATTTTGCCCATTAGGTCTGTTTATAACCCATACTTTTTCATCTTCTCTAACCTTAATGAGCAAATTGCCTTTTCCTCCATATAGAAATACAAAAGCCCTTTAAAAAATGATGGTCAAGTCATATTGCTCGAGAGCTATAACAGGCGGTCCAGATGGTCCATTTGCAGTGCGGGAAGACGCCTTGGCTCGCTGAAGACAGAGGGGGAATAAGTCACTGTCGCCGCCTTAACTACAAAACACATTACCTCTGAAGTATATGCCATTTGGAATGCCAGGCTCATTTTTAACATCTCCAAGGTCGCTTAGCTTGATCCCCTCCACTGAAAAAGTCCAAAAGATTAACATAGTGCGCTCGGTAAATACTCAGTCTCCTGCAGTCGATATAGCTTAGCTTATCTCAGGAGTGGTGTTTGCTAGGAGCCCGCGGAGCTATTGGGAGCACTGAGCAGCCAGGGCAGCCACAGAAGCTGTCATAGATGGTGATTGCTGTGTAAATAAAGACTACAGATACAAGTAGAAGAGGGCAGACGAAGTAAATCAGAGCTGCTTGTTTAGTGGGAAAGAGGAGGTTGCTAGCTATAAGATGCCAGACAGAACATAACGGTGCATAGCATATCTAACATGCATTAACAATGCTGGCAGGGGACAATGAGATCTGAGCACCGTCAGGCACTTGTAAAACCTCTGTCTCACTGCACACTACTTCCCCTGATGGGTATTGAACCCAGCATTGGAAATTGTCTTATTTATCTCCTCCTGACCTCCTCCCCAGACACTTGTCTTAACCTTCGTGCACTGTCTTAATTGAATGGGCAGGAGTGTGTGTGTGTGTGTGTGTGTGTGTGTGTACGTGTGTGTTAGCTGGCTGGCTGCATGCATGGCAGTAGGTAGTTAGAGTTTATTATCAGTCTCAGGCGCTGTCCCGCTACGGTTAGTGTTTCCTTAATGAGGGTGGAGAGTGGCGCTGGCCAAAGCTCGTTAGCTAGGCCCCAGGGTTAATGTGTGATAGAGTGGCTGGCTAGCCCACTGGTAAACAACAGAAACCTTAACCAGGAGGGGTCATGCGTGGCAGTGCATTTTGTTTCCCGATGTGACACAGACACTGCTCAGGTGCAGAGAGCTCAGGCTGAAGCTGTGGATTTGAAAAAAAAACAATTTAATTCTTAGGAGAGTGTAAACAAAGTAAACAGTGGCACAACCCACAAACAAGAGTCAAAATGACAGATTGCTAACATTACACTTGGTTTGTTAAAGAGCACACAAGCATCTCAAAACACTGACTGTGCATTCACACTGCATGCAACATGATCAAGAAGTCCATTAAGGGCTAAAGTGAGGAAGCTCAACAAGCTCGTCAGCCAAGAAAAAATGTCCAGAGACATGCTTTGTTATGATATGAGGCTACATCCACACTACTACGTTTTTGTTTTAAAACAGCATTTTATCACTGTTTCAGATATAATCTCCATCCATACTACACGCCTGGAAACGCATATCACGTGACCATTCACGTGCACTGGGCATGCACGTGCCGGTATAAACAGGAAGCAGATTATCTACTCTGCGGTTAGTTTCTTAGTTGCAGGAAATACTAACTACGAACGAGGAACAGCAATGGAGCAAAGTAAGAGCAGAGGTTTCTCTGCTTGGACCGATGACCAGGTGGAACTGTTACTGAAAGTTAGTGTTGTAATTCGTTACTAATGTTGAATTAACTGCTGGAAGTCAAGGCTGATGTCATTTGTTTTCGTCTGGGAAAAGGTCACGTGATAGGAGCGTGACGAATCAGGGAAGGACATGTCGTGGCTGATAAGACCCAATCAGAAAGCAAACTTGGTGGCTGCATCATCGTTTTAGAACGTCTCCATTCCCGCCCGTCCTCACTAAAACACAATCCAGAGTTGTCAAACTAAATAGTGGTCAGCAGCATTTTAAAAGGTCTCTGTTTTAGGGGTTATAAAACGCTGGAGTAGTGTGGACACTAGGTGTAAACATAGCAAAAGTTATGAGTTTTAAAACAAAAACGTAGTAGTGTGGATGTAGCCTGAGAAAGGAGTCAATGGTACAAATACATCTCGATAATAAACTTCCAACTGACAGTGCAAGTCATGCAAAATCTGGGAAATTAAATAAATAAAAAATGAAACGTTAATTTACATTAGTCAAGTGTCATTGGTTAATTTACTGTTGGCACTGTATTACAAAACAATAATGTAATAATGCAATCTACATCCTTTTTCTTTTGTTTTCTTTTATTTATTTATTTCAGTCCTCATAAAAAGAGAAATACATCAAAACATATTGTAAGAAAACCCTACATCCTGATATCTACACCTAAACAAAAACAAAAAAAATCCATCCTTTATATTTTCATTGAAACCCACCTAATTATCAGTGACAACTAGTTATCTTCAGGGGTGGACTTTGCTATTGGGCCCCAACAAAGAAGGCCTCTAATAGCTGTATTAGTAACTATAGCTGTCAAATAGTGTAGTGGAGTAGGAGTATTAAGTATCATAAAATGTAAATTGTAATTATTGTAAATTGTAAGTACCTCAAAACAGTATTACTACTTACTTAGAGTACGTACAGTACTTTACTTTTCACCACTGGCCTGTGAGCAGTTTATGTCAAGGAACCAGAGGAAAAACTAAGGTTTGATGACGGGCTATTTATTTATTTGTTTGTTTATTTGATAGGGACAGAGCACATTAATAAAAATACAAGATGTATATGTAATTTGCATCCATAGTCCCTAGGCAGGTAACAAAAACAGAAACATTACAAGTGATGATATACAGATACAAATAAACAAAACACAAGGAGAAAAAGACAAAATACACAACATGCAAATACATTGTACATTGTAACATGTCAAGTTAAAAGATCACAGTTCTGGTTTGTATTGTTTGAGATGGGTCTTAAAAGTGGAGTATGTAGGGCACTCCCTTATGAATGAATAACCTTGTTAATACAAACATTTTCAATTAGGGAGAAACTGAGAATGACCCCAGGCCTGGGTCTTCCTACGGTCCCCAAATCACAAAATCCATCTCTGGTTATTTTAACTCTGTAGCATAATGGAAGGTTGTACCAAATCCAGTAAAATATATTATTTGCTTATTGAATATTGTGGCTCTATGAAACTACCACACCAGTGGATCCCATCCTGGGGGTCAGGATCCCCTAAGGGATAGCAAGATTAATCTGAGGGATGGGACATGATTAAAACGTCAGTGAAGAAACAAAAAACACACGTCTGCTAGTCCTGAGGTTTGACATCTGCAGGACTCTAAAAAGCAACCAAACAAGATGGGAATCACTGTGCTAGGCAGAACAGAGAAATGCCAGCAAACTATTGCCTCAGTATTTGTACAAAATGTACCAATGTTTGCTGCCTTGATCTGTTTGATGTCAAACTCTTTACATCAGCAAGTTCTTCCCCATATCCACTGCTGTTCTTTGTTCTTCTCATGTTCTTCACGTGTCAGTATTCTGGAGGCCAGATGTGTGTGTGTCTACAAGTTCGACTGTTTTATATTTAGTCTCTGCAACCCTTCATATACCACTTGACTTTTAAGACTGCTGTGACTTTGCTCTGGAGTCCTTCTCTTTGACTTTGTCTCTTGGTGTATAAGTTAAGGGGAGGGGAAGGCAGCAGGCTGCACTGCTGTGCATTCGTGCGGGAAACAAAGTGTTATATTTTCCCCCTGACTCCCTCTTGCCCTATCTCCCAGCCTCCCTCTCTGTCTGTGTCTCTGTCACTCTGTCTCTCGGTCGTCCTCCCACTCTAAGCCCTGAGGAGTGTGTGGAGGCGGTGTCTGCAGGTCCGGGGTGCCTGTGTCCTTGGCTGAAGGTCTGTGTTGGGGCTGGTTTTACTCAGACTTCAGGGAAATCCCTTGAATGCTACAGCTGCCTCTGGCTTTTTCAAGTGGCCTTGGGCTGCTGATGGAGACTCTCTTCACAGCCCCTCCTCACCCTCACCGCCTGCCGTATGGCTCCTGTCTCAGGTCCTGACTGCTCCCCTAACCTCCTCCGACCTCCTCTGCCCTAACACCCCCTCCATCCTTCCCCTGCAACCTCTGAGTTTTTCTAGCTCTGGGCCCAAGGTCACGCTTTCATCCCTCCCCAGCCCAGCCCCCAGGTCCTGGGTGACTGCAGAGGTTCATTACAGCCTAATAGCAGGCCAAGCCTTCCCCATAAGCATCTTAAACATCCATTAATGTGATTCATCATCATAATGGAATCACTTGTCAGCTAGATGGTAATGATTTGTAAGCAATAAAGTCGCGCGCTGCTTTTTAGCAATTGGGCTAATTACCCTCATATCAATTAGTCTGGTATTACAGTGTTTTTTGCTGAAGTGATTTTAATTAATATTGTGATACATGAAATCAATAAGAGTGTTGCTGTGGCAGGCAGAGCTGGAGCCGGTGTTGGCGAGAAGGCAGTGAGTAAGTTGATGAGAGCTTTCTCTGGAACACGGACATCACAGCACAGATTGGGTGTGATGTGTCATGGGCAAACTGTACCCACACCTTGTACTGGTGTGTGACACACACACGCCACCACCACCTTTGTGACAAAATTCCTTGCTAATCTGAAACTTAACTTTTACCCTGACTCAGGGTTTCTCATCGAAAGGATTGGGATCATTTGATGTGCTGGAAATTGATGTACTGATATTTGTATTTTGTGTATTTCTATTAAAAAGTCTTTACATTTGTAACTAAAACAGCTTTAAACTAAATATTAAAATGATTTCAAATTAATACAATAAAATGTAAATGTGCATTAATATGAAGTGTGTCCCATAAATGTGCAAACAGTAATTCTATACAAAGTGAATCTTGGGACAAATTCAATTTTGACATTAGTTTAAGATGCTATTTTTTCCTACTGTTTTTAACATATACTGATACTTGATGATGATACTTGCAATGTGATGTACTCTTTTACACAATTCATACTTTTTTTTCCACATTTCAATACTTGTAATTTGCAACATTTTATAATATAGTAACATTGATGCACCTTCCTGTACAGATGTTTTTCATTGCTTATGTTATAACATGGTAGCTGGTACCCTGCACTTTCATTTATGTGTTTCACTGCCATTTATAATGACACCTCCATTTGTTCTACATGTGAATATTGCATTCTGTTTTTCTGTTTGTTTGTGTACCTGTGTGTGTTTCTGTTACTATGTATGTTTAAATAGTATGTGAAAACCACGTATCTCCAAAACATCAGCTTTTCATGAGTTAAGAAAAACAGCCAAAAAGTCAGCTCTGTGACAGCTGACTAGTTGGAAGGAACACGTAATTCTTCTTTACAAACTTGGAGATACATGGTTTTCACTGGACAGCTTTGAATATAGCAAGTATAAATTTTACTATGTATACTGAGCACCTTTGACAGAGCAAATTTCCTTCAGGATGAGTTCTATCTTATCTTATTTTGTAGCCTTATTCTTTAACTGTGGCTTAACAGACAAAATGTGAAAAGTCACATATGAAATTAAAGTTGCTGGCAATAAGAAATAGATAAATAAAAATCTAGGTTGAAGAAAATTTGTAATGGCTGGAATTAGAACGATTAATATCATCCAATAATAGGGAGTAGCAAAGCATTTCATCTATGGACATTTCACAGATTAAAGTCATAATCATGAAGATTTTCATTTTGTCAAAACCCATTTTTTCTTTACTATTTTTGACCAACAGTTTCAGTATTTTCCATTCAATGTATTTGCATATTAAATTGCCACTCTAAATAGTAGTTTTCATTGTTACTGGCAGAGTCCACCTTTCACTCACAGGATTCAAATTATGTACACATGCACAAGGATTTCAAATGCTTGATGGGGATGACAAAAGCCTGTTCAGTTCATAGTTGCAGGCATGCAAACCCCATTGGGATGAAAAGGGCTGAACTTTACTCTGCAACGCATTGTTTTTAGTGTGTCCCTGCTGCCGCTGGGCAAAATAAAGCTAAAGTAGTGAAAGAGGAACTCTAAACCTCCTACAGTTACTGCTCCTTCAGTCTTTGTTGAATTTTTTAAATATACTGGGAGGGAGAGTTGTAGCAATGTCAGGCAATTAATCTTCTTTAGCCCACTGTAAGCATGGTAAACAGATACACCAGTTGTTCTTCTTCTGTTGTAGCTGAGAAGTTGCTCAAGGTGCATTTGCTGCCCCAAGTGGTTGATACATACATCATTTTGAACACAACTCTGGAACCTGGATTATTAAAACACACCTTTAGTTACCAAATCAAATCAACTAGGACTGAAATCACAAGGACTATAACTTTAATGCTTAAACCTGCATTCTGCATTCTGACCATGAACTATACTTAACCTTAACCTATATAACCTATATAGCCTGATACTACTTCTAGTTCTTATTTTAACACCCAAGTCCAAGCCCTCAGATGGTCCTACTGGCGTGTTAATGGATAAAGTGACTTCACTTAGAGAAAGTGTCCCCACTCAAAAGGTGTAAAATCCAGGTTCTCAAACAGCTAGAAGTGTCTAGGCACTTAGCTCTCTCTCTCTCTCTACCACTACACAATCGGTGATGTAATTGAGTGCAACAGATGTCCCACTCGTGCCAGGTGTGTTATATGTCGAGCAAAGCGCCCGTCGAGCAGCACATAATCAATTGGGTTTAGTGGCGTATCCTTCAGAGTACACACACATTTACATCACCTTCCAGCACCTGCTGTGCGTGTGTGTGTGTGTGGGTGGTGCATGTGTCTCACCAACTCAAGCCAAAGTGTGTTTTCTTAACATGCGTGCAGCTTAACAGCCTGGCTGCAGTGACTTTGTTTAATGCGTGGCTTTAATGCATGCCATGTTGTTTACTTGTGCGTTTGCCAGCAGCACACTTGCAGCTCGGACTGTCTTCTCCATCACTAAGGTAATTGTTTTGACTCAGGTTGTCACAGCAATGCTGGCAATAGTTATATGTATGTCTCCGTGTATCTATTATGTATGTGGAGTAGTTTCTTGAGTATGCGCTCCAGTAATCAAATGCAATTACTGATTTGTGGTGACAGATGATGTGTAATCTGCTCCCATAACATCACATGCCTCGCCGTACAAATCAGTGCAGGCAGCAGTTGAGGCGGCCTGCACTGCACGCCACTAAACCAAACTAAGTCTGGGTCCCTTTAGGACCCTTCTGTGTTGTTATACTTTCTGATGTGCTCGCCATAACCAGCCATAACCAGCCATAACCAGCTGATGTCACGTAGGAAGGCTTGTTTCAAAGGAATGTCTAGCTAGTATTAGTTCACAACGTACTTTTTTGTTAATGTTTGCAAACGCCTGTTAGTTAGGCTAATGAGGACGGTGAAGAAAGGAAGTAAATGGTAAATGGACCTTAACGGTTCCCAAAGTGCTTTACAGATTGGTCTCATTCACCCTATTTAGTTATGGTATCAGTGTAAACATCCATAAAAAGGTGTATATTTACCAGCCATGTGTGAATGTTGATGTTGCAAAGGAGGAGGAGGACACACTGGGACTGAATGCTAATGTTGAAACACTTGAACAGTGAGTAAACTATGTATTTTTGTATCACGATTACAAGTCAGCGTTCCAAATGAAGCAACAGCTTGTGTGGATCTGTTCACTGTCCCATTCATATGTATGATGAGAGCAGAAGAGGAGGTAAAAACAAATCTGACATGATAGGCTTTATGTCAGAATCAGTGGTCTTCCACCTTCCACTACGACACATTACTGTACACAGGATAAAATACCTGATGCTCATTTTCAGTCCACTCCAGACATTTCTGAGCGATATTATGTAGTCTCAACCCAGTTTTAAACACACTAACTTTAATAAAGTAACCTACCCTAACCCCCACACCTTGATAAAGCTCAACAAAGTTCACAGTTGTGTGAACATGTCTGATAAGAATTCACACTGCTGAAATTACATTAAAAACCTGATAATAAGATGTACTAAACTTAGATTTTTGGGGGATTTTTAAAGCAGTCAAGGAAAACATGGTCTCTTTCATGTAGGAAGGTTTTATTTTAGAACACCTCATATCTGAAGTCAAATGTAAAGAAATAGGAGTAGCACTGTGCTCAAGTGATTCCCTTTTCAATAATCCCTTCCTTTCCATCCTCCTCTGATCTCCCTGACCTGTGTCCCGACTCTGTGACCCAGACAACTGTATATCTCTATACAAGATCTTCCCAAAGTCCACAGGATTTTAGTCAACAACAAGAAGTAATAAATTCACAGATCTATGGAAAAATGATCAAACTGAGTCCCCTCAGTTTTGTGTTCAAGGGGACCAGTGTAATCAGATTTCCAGAGGCTGTGCGTTAGCTGCTGCTTCTCAGTGGCTGTAAATATTAACTTCTGGAGCTTTCTTGGGAGAGCAGATGATCAAGGAAACTACTTTTGGGAATTCCCAGTGTTATAGTGTGGAGCACTTTATTGTTTGGAGACGTGTAGGGTTCCATAGAGGATTATATTGGAGTTAGTTTCAAGGATGCCTCTTCAGTCCTTCTGTGAAACCCAGCGGGATTCATTCATATATTATGCTGAAATTACAAGTCAAGGCTGACAATCTCCAGCTTTATGCAGTTTATGATGAGTGCATATTTGTGAGGGTTCTAAATAAAATCAATAACAGGGTCCGACACAGAGACAACTGAAAACACAAAAGGTCCCATCACTGCTACCTCCTAGTGCCCACTTGTTACCATAAAATCAAGGTTAGAATCTGCTGTTAGCAGACTTTTCAGTTTTAGATTTGATCAGCTGTAGCCAACGTTAATTTCACCAGCTAGACAAACTACAAAGTGAAAACATTGGCTGTTATTTGGTAAATGTTGTTAGCAAGTTGGTGTCTGTTCGGTCAGCCAAAGAAGGATTGTCACAGAAAGAAATGTCACTCTGTACCGCTTCGATATTTAATAAGATAGCAAGCAAACAGAGTGGTGAGCCTGTCAGGCAGCACGCAAGCCAGCAATAGCTGACTTTGAAAGGCATTCTCCAGCCCGAACATTCTAGCTAGACACGAATCGAGCACTGACCAACAGCTAAAGCTAGTGGATAATAATCACTCAGAATCCCTCATGTTAAGTACATCACATCAATATTTTAATTGGGACCTCATTTAGCATGAGGATTCAGAGCTGAGAAGCAGCTTGTCCTGTCAGTCCGTGACTAACGTTAACGTACCATTACCTTAGATGATATGTGATGTATGCAGCATCAATTGTCAGACGTGACTCACCAGAAGTTTGTCATCATTACCGTATTTGAAAACTACATAACAGTTGTCACTAAACATAATGATACTGCATTTTTTTTTTTTTTTTAGAATAATTAAGTTTTTTTTTTTTTTTTAAAGAAAACTACAGTCTGTTATAATTTGGATTTTATTTTCTTAAGTCTGGCCTTCAGTTCTATTGGTTATAAAGACACTCAACTCACCAAAGTGCTTGCTGAGATCTCGGAGCACAGGAGCATAACTAAAAATAGGTCCACTGGGGCAACAAGCGTAAGCAGTCAGATGACTACATGTTAATCAAATCCTAATTTTAGTCACATTTATTTGGAAGAAAAAACAAAGGTAATGTGTAAAATTATTACCCAAACTGTCGGCTGTGAACATCCATCACAGCTTACAACTCGACTTCCGTACTTGCCCTGACACTTTTTGTGTCATAAATCAAACATAAAGCATGAATTATCACCAGATGATGTGTGACATATTTGAACCAACTTATTTCCTAGTCATTATTAATTCTACAGCTATTTTTTGGAATTTATGGTGTGTAGACCTCAGTTATCTGAAATAAAACCACTTGTTTGTCAGTACAAGAAGTACAATTTACATGTTATTTTGACTATAGTTACAACCAGAGGAAAACATATTGAGGGATTATCACTGACCGGCATCTGTTTAGCCAAGATACTGTTTTGAAACCATCTAAAAAAATGTATTGGTACCATAGTCCCATTTGGTGGCATCCATAAGCAACATGTGTTTCTGGTCAAAACTGACTGGTGTGATTTTATTCAGAAAGAACAGTCATGACAACTTATTTCTAAATTAACATTTCAAAAAGATAGATTCAACCTAAAAACTGATTGTAATAACATAAATGTACATTTGTGTGTATGCATAAAGTTTGAATAAAACCATTAAAAATCAATGAAAGTCAATCAATGAAATTTTATGTTCAAATGCCTAGTGTGGAGGAATACAAGAAGCCCCTTCAGTCAGTCAGATGAAATGTACCATATTTTCTTATCAGTTGATTAAAGGATTAGCCGACTGACAGAAAGTGAATTGGCAGCTATTATGACAATCATCAATTAATGGTCATTTTTAAGCAAAAATACTAAACTTTCTCAGGTGGACAAGCTTCTCAGTGGACAAGATTTGATGCTGTCTTATGTTATCATTAACTGAATATCTTGGGGTCTTGCGTGGTTGGACAGAAGAAGACATTTGAAGAAATCACTTTGGGAACCTGAGATGGCAACTTTTCACTATTTTCATTAATTCATTATTTAGTAGCACTCACCAGGTGTTGTTTTGTACTCCCTATATTCATGGTACCATTTGACCTCCCAGACAACCGTGGTTCAAACACTGCAATAAAGTTAGAAGGAAAAGATAAGGCGGTGAGGGAGTACCAGCAGCTAGGAGCACCAGGTGTGGCATTCAGTTGCAGGCAACCTCACCCCAAGGGATGATGGGATCCCTGAGCCACGTGACTATGCTTTTGACAAACAGCACCGCCCAGCCGCATTCCCCCACCCCACCCCACCCCTCCTCCCTGTATTGCTGTGTGTTTATCTGTGCGCTGATGCAACACACTGCAAACGCTGATGCCAACTTGCGCTCGGACGGCAAAAAAGGAATCCTTGGTCTTTTGAAGCACATCTTCAGGGATTTTTGGAAAGGTGGTTCCATAATGGAGGGGAGGTGGTTGGTGTGTGTTTGGGGTGGGGGGTAAGTGATAGAGTGAACGAAAGGAAGCTCAGGGATCAGAAATTATTATGTCTGGTGTTATCACACCTGCGTGCCGCCTTGCCAAAGCTTACATCATGGTCTTAATGATGGCACAGAGGAGTACAGGAGAGAGTGTGTGTGTTTGTGTGTATGTGAGAGTGTCTCCCTTTGTGTAGTAAATCTGTCTTTCTATTATAAAGTGAAGGGAGAGAGTTGAAAGGTGCGAGAGGTACGAGAGACACCTCATGTATCTGAAAGCATCTGATGGAAACTGTACAATAGATGTAGTGCATAATGTGTGAGCCTGACATGAACACTACATGCGTGAACACACAATCTTGCATCTATGAGGATTGCAGCCGCTGTCTGGCTGCTACCGTGATGAAGACAATCAGGCAGTGAGAAAATAAATATGCACTTAACAGAAAATATGGAAATGATCAACAATGACGTACAGTAGTTTTGTTGCTGGGCTGCAGTTGTAGATGTGTGTCTAATTACATGTACATGTGTGTATTTGCATTATGCAATTTAACATTTTTGCCATTTCCAGATACTGCATTCATTTGTCTATAATGATTTCAAGTTAATCATTTTATAATAATATTGCTGTTGTCAGCCTTGTTTTCGCTGGATGGCAAGGCAATTGTAACATTAGCCAAATCACATCTCAGTTCTGTTTCTGCCTTCCTATAGGCAGAAACTCAAATGGGACAGACCGGTGACGCAGACCATTCAGCATAGGTCTGACCGATCAGACTACTGAGTGTGTTTCAGGACAGCAACATTAACACATACATGGATGCGGTCATTGGCTTCATCGGCAAATGTATGGATGACGTAGTACCAAGGACTACTGTATGGACATTCCCAAATCAGAAGCCCTGGGTTAATGAGGAAGTCCATGCCAAACTTAAAGCATGGATCGACACCTACAACTCAGGTGATTTGGAGGACTACATGAAGTATGCACTCTGTAGAGCTATTAGCAGTGCAAAGAAACAATACAGGGACAAAGTGGAGTCTAACTACCAGGGCTCCAGCTCTAGAAACATATGGGCTAGACTAAAAACCATCACAGATTTCAAACCAGCAGTGCTGAGATAATGTCTGCATCTCTCCCTGATGATCTGAACACCTTCTATGCACTCTTTGAGAGCAGCTCCCTGGATGAGGAGGTCCAAAACGCCCCCCTCCCACTAGTCATATCCAGGGCAGATGTGTGAAAATCCTTCAAAAGGATCAATTCATGCAAGGCACCTGGACCTGATGGCATCCCTGACAGAGCTCTCAAGGTGTATGCAGATCATCTGGCAGATGTCTTCACGGTCATTTTCAACATGTCACTGCTCCAGTCTCTAGTCCCCACTAGACCTAGACCCCAGCAGTTAGTCAAAACTCCATCACCTCCTTCCTCCCTGCTGTTCATGGGCTATAGTTCAGCATTTAATACCACTGTCCCCTCCAAGCTCGATGTTTTTGCTTGTTGAAAAATTTTAAAATTGGTGCTGTATTTTTGATACCACCACTAGGAGTTGCCAAATTCAGGTTTTCAAATCCTACACACAGGCTTTTAATTGCAAAGTATTAAAATCACCAAAAGTGGACATGCATGTTTTTCACCTGACAGTGACAATATATTGATTATATTTAGATAAATCATTTTACAAAGTGAACTATCCATATATGATTGTATAATCATTAATTATATTTATGTTTATTGCTGCTTGCACTGCAAAAGCATTGCTCAAAATGTCATTATGGTGATTGGATGTAATATCAGGTAATGAACAGACAAAAGCGTGTGTGTGTGTCAGCAGTGTGGTGTGTGACTCACAGCTGCTCAGGCTACAGGCTGTGTGCCTATTGCAGAGAGAATCTGCTGTTTAATTACCTTCAGCAGAAGCACTAGAACATAATTACTTTGTGTTTCAGTGTTTTCCTGCATGATTGGGTTCGTTGGCATCTCGTCAGCAGCCTGCCACTTCCATCATGATGAATGTGACAGGTGAGGTGAAGGCCGCTTCTGCTGCCACCACTGTATCTGCCGGGGTGGATGGGAATGGATGGACGGATAGGTGGATGCAGACAGTGATGCTAGCATGGTGCTCATAAGGGAAAACAGAACAATGGACTGTGAATTCAGCTGGGGAATCTGGGAGGATTTGGGATTCCATTTTTCTTGTGCTTTGTTGTGTTTTCACAGTGCAGCCAAGAGGCCAACATTGAAAGGAACCCTGGGAGTGTGGGAGGAAGGCTCTAGCTGCAATATGTCGATTCTGCTTCAGCCGATATTGTTTTTTATCACATACACTACTCAACATTCCATAACCTTTTGAACTCTCAGCCTTTTGCTCAGATATCATATCCTTTATTTACAGCCTCATGGTATATGCTGTAATCTTTAGAATAAGTTAGGCAATAAAGAAATACTATCATTTAGTATGTGAGAAGTAATATCTGTTGTAGGCCATTTTTTTTTTGAGAAAAAAAAAAGTTTTACACAATTTTCTTTTTTTGCATGTATATCCACATGTTTTCAACACACCACAAATATATGTATACAAATGGATAGAAGAGAATATCAGTGTTGCAGGGATATAATACATAGTTATGGGGACATTCTGAATCTTATAGCCTCAGAATGCTTGAAAAAAAACTAGGTGTGTGTTCTGTCCACATCTAAAGCCTTATATCTGTTCTGAATGGCCATACTTATAAAGTTAACAGCCCAGCAACCACCTAACTGCAACAACATTAGCACATCACATTTGTGGTCTTTCAGTAAGCTTATAACTAGAAAGCAACATACTGTATATCACAACTTAGCTGGCAACAGTCCTTTCAGTCACCAATTAGGGGTTCACCACTGCTAAATATTACTGATACAGTCACAATGATGATTCACTATAGTCAGTTCAGCTTGAGGATTCAGTGTTTAAGATTTGCCATATATGTAGTGAAAACCTTTAGTGCAACATCTTTGAAAGAGCATTAGACCAACATGGGACACTAAATCTCTCCCTGTTAAATCAAGACTAAATACTTTCAGCTTTAGCAGCCTGCAAAGGCAGATGCGATCCCACTGGTGCAGCCCCCTTGACCCACCAGTCAATATTTCCTGACCTGCAAGGTAATTCATGATGAGCAAATCAATCCTGCTCTGCACTCTGCGTTTGAGCTCTGCATTCTGTTTAGACAGAATTTGGGAATATTTTCATTAAAAATCGTAAAAACATAACACCTCTAATGACAGGAGCCTTCCCGCCCAGCGTCTTCATTTAATATGCAGCAGGCCTTGCTCATTTCAGTCGCACACTGTGATGGTCTATGCCCTTTGAATTTAAGACAGCCATATATGGCATTTGTAGCTCTCAAATCTTAACTGGAGTGCAGCGCTTTGCTTTCAAGATAAAGAAGAGAGCACCATCCAGTTCTTGAGTTCAGTACCTCACTTCAGAAACAGATAGGTCTTGTAAATTGGCACCCTAAGGCTTCTACCACTGAACCAGTGAAGCCACAGAAGTAGCAGTGTCGTGGGGATCTCGCTGGTGCTCAAGCTTGCGGACGCTGGACCACTCGGTGCTGCAGGAAGGCCATCAAAGCCGGCTTTTGCAGCAGGAGGAACATAAAGAATGGAATCCATACCACCAAAACCAAAATAAATTCCCCATGTCAGCTTTAAATGAGGAGAAAGCAGCCTCCATTTCCTTTGCATCTGAAAAAAACAGCATTTCCTACAGCATCCACCCACCCTGCAATCCCCAAATGTGTAGAGCCCTTAGGCTGGAGTTGATGGGATACAAAAGGAGGAGACCCTTTTAGCTTGGCCTATCAGTATGCTGTCAATACACCTCCCCCTCCTCAGCGATGACTCCATGATCTCTGACAGCCAACAGGAGGTTGAGGATTCTGAGGGAGGAACCGGAAGAAAGAGTCTAATTCATCTGAAGAGTGGGAACAGATAGATGGCAGGCTGACTGGCAGCGCTTTTTCAGCAAGGTAATGACGTGTGGCGTTTTCAGCCTCTAAGTGTGTGTGTGTGTGTGTGTGTGTGTGTCTGGGTTTTGTGATAACACAGGAGTAGGACTCCATGTGGCCATCCACAAAAAGGAGGATGGAGGGGGGAAAAGGAGGAGAGAAAGAGTGATGAGGGAGGAGAGGAAATTGAAAATGTGGAGAAAAACAAAAGACAGACTGCTGCAAGACAGATGTGGACGAAGTAAAGGATGCAGTGAGAAAATGAGTGCAGAATGAGATTTCACCAAGTGATGGAGGTAGCAGGATAGGTGAGCTCAGAGGGAGGTGGGATGTTTGGGTATAGATCGAGAGGCTCCTTTACTTATCGTTCGTCATCAGACCTCCAGCCGGGGCCCCCTGTCCTCCCACACTGTGCCCCAGGAGAGGCGTCTGGGCATGGGCCACTTACACACTGACAGACCTCCTGCCTGGATACTTTATCATCCAGACCAGACAGGACTAGAGGGGAGCAGACAGGGAGGAATGCTCTTCACAGGGGAGGACGGGGAAGATGCTTCCTCCATCTTTCTTTCTTCTACAGATAGATATTCACATCCTGTAAACAATGACATACATAATCAAAATGCAATAAAATGTTCTTGGTAAAAAATGTGTCAGTAGTCAGTAGCATTTGTCTGGAAACTCACTCTCAAATTTACATCTCATCTACATTTATTAAGACACAATACACATTTTGTATTTCTCAATCTCAAGTCTTCTGTGTTACAGAATTGAGAGTGATAAAAAACGAGGAAAAACAAGAGTGAACCTCGGACTGGCATTCACTCAATGGAGAAAGCTGCGGGACTTGAGAGGGTTCCAAACCAACTACCGAGTGTACAGCAGGTCTAGATCGTAACGTTACTCTTTATACTACTATTTCCAAGATCAATGATGAACATTCAAGTTCAACATAAGTAGAATATATTTTAGTATACAATCTGTAACACTCTCTTTGCTTCATGGCAGAAACACAGTATGAAAGAATCACATTCATATTGGTGGTGACATTTGGGATAATGATCTCATCTTACTTTGAGTAAGACTTTGAGGAAACTAGAGGATTTAAAAGCTGGATGTTCCTTAAACAGCAATAAACATGCTCGTCATCCAGAAAAACTTGGATGCCCTAACAGTAGCCGAACCTATTCATCACCTTCACCCCCACTAAGAACTAAATTTGGTTTGTTGACTTCACTCTCTGAGAGTTTGCAGTTGCATCACATATGCCTGTCAGTGCTCAAATATTGTTCAAACATAAACTAGAGAAGAGAAAAGAGAATAGGCTGCTGGCTGAATAACTATTTTAACGTATCAGTTGGCAAGAGATTGTAGCTGAGCGCTAAATTAAAAAAAACAGATATGTTTATGAGAATGTTAGTGATGATTACCTCAGGCTGTGGTTAGTTCTTGGCTTCAGGAATGAAAGCAGACAATGGAAGGTCCTCACAGAGAAAAGCAATACAAGTATTTTTGTGTTTGCTGATAGTGGGAGGGGTGCAGTGTCTGTTCTCTTATTTGCTCAGACAATAGAATTCTGTTCCAGCTACTGAAAGAAATTCACCCCCATGCCACTGAACTGCACAAAACCCAGCTTTCCAAACCCAAAATCAGCCCTCACAGATGGATCTTTTTTCTTTTCTTGGAAAACAGATAGGGAATAATTGCAATTTGCAGAAAAAAAAAACCCAGCCATCTAAATTATCCCATGAGCACAGAGCAGAGAAACTTTTCTAATTAAACATTCATTAACTTGTTGGCGTTTACAGACATATGGACAGAATGCCATCATATTACTGCTTGCTCAATGAAAAAAAAAAAAAAACTTCAAATGAATTCTATTTCCAGACATCTCCAGAGACGTATTCATAAAACATGTCACGTGGATGTAGCAGGTCTGCTTGCATGTATATCCACCTTAAGGGACTGTGTGAAAATTACTGAGGTGTATTTTATTACATTTTACTTCTCCTCAAAAACTGAAGAATACAAGCTATTTATGATTTTTTTTTTTTTAATTAAGTCAAATTTACTTACTTAATACTTACATTTAAAGTTGAGTCCAGAGGTCTCTAAAGTTGGTCAAGAGTAGATCCTACCAGAAAAGCAATGAAGGGGGGTCACATTTTCTTAAAATCCTCAAATTTATCCTTCAGAGCAAACCTAATTCTTGTGGAGGGTATCACATCATTTAGCTAATGCTGCACTGTAGGTGGTGCAGGTGTTTTCCAGTGTTGTAGAAAGACATTCTGTGGGGAACACAAACGTTTGGACCAAATTTCACTGCAAACTATCTACTGGTTTTCGAAACATTTCACGTTCAGAACCACAAATGTCATGTGTCATGGTGGAGCTTGATGAATAGTCTGTAAAATTTCATGGCATCCAATTTGTGTTGAGATATTTCAGTCTGGACCAAATTGGTGGACCAACAGACAGACGTAACTGACTGAAAGCAATGTATTAAAGTGCCTTCTGCAGACTTACATTCATCAAGTTTACTTTTGGAATAGTATAACCTGTGAAACCTTAATTTGAATTAAGCACTGCTCAGCATTTTACATGTAGTACAAACTGTCATTTTCCCATGGCCATGGAGGGTGAGTTTAAACTTTATCATACAGGACTGATGTCTGTTTGGAGTTAGAAAAATTACTTACTATTTGTCAGGTCTGGCATGACAAAATTAGGCAGGTGCATAGATTCTAACTTGTAGATATCTGAAAAAAAAATTGTTTTGGGTATATTTGCACTGTTTTTGCTGGACACTGGTGAAAATATTAACAAACAAGTCATAAGTACTAGTTGGTTTGATGAGGAAAATAAAGGCCTGATACAGAGAGAGGATTGTTATCTTCTGCATTTTTTTTAAGTAAATATCACAAGGGAAGCATGAAAGAAAGTAAAAACCCTCCCCTGCTCTACCTAAAAATGACACTACTCTCCTGTACAGAGGGTTGTGTCATCTTTTTTTTGTACAGTAATTATTTTTGTACAGTGCCTTAGACCATCTCACTCTCTCTCTCTCTCTCTCTCTCTCTCTCACTCACTCGCACACACACACACACACACACACACACACTCACTCAGTGGTTTATGTCTATTTCACAAACCCAGAAAGAGAAAGAGGGAGTGAAAAAGTAACATCAAGGGGCTCTCACAGCAGAGGAGCGTTAGCCTTGAGGTTGAATTAATGATCAGCACAATTAATCTTTTATACGGAGTAATAGTTTCCTTGCTGGGGTATTTGCAACAACATGG
Source organism: Macquaria australasica (assembly GCA_005408345.1). NCBI lineage: Eukaryota > Metazoa > Chordata > Actinopteri > Centrarchiformes > Percichthyidae > Macquaria > Macquaria australasica. The sequence continues at coordinate 2,922 of SEMN01001413.1, read as the reverse complement.
AACAAGATGTCTTCTGACTTTAGTAGCAGTGTTCACACACACACACACACACTGCTTTCCATTGAAAGCACTAAAAGGAAAAGAGATGAATTTGGATTTCTGCTCTCCAGCATCCCAGAATGATCACATATTTATTAAGGTTGATGTGAAGGAGGCAAACAAATACAGTGGAGTGGATTATGTTCACGCTTCCTATTGATCATTAATGTAGATAAAGTAAACCAGGGTTAAACAGAGAGGACAGGGAATAATTGACTTTTATTTCCATCCTTTGACTCATATTTCTTTAGCTGCCATTAAGTATGACCAAGACAGCGTGTGTTCACTTGAAGCGGCTTTGAGTGCCCGCCTCACACAGGGATGCAAAGAGCACTGAAACACTGCTTGAGTAGGAGGGCTGCTGCTTTTCAGAGGTTTTACTGAAATGGGAAGAAAATTACTGGTGTAAAAATCTGGTAAAAGCAAAGCGTTCTAAGGCTCACAGTTACTGATACTGCTAAAGAGAATATGGGCTATTATGATAGTCTGTGTGCAAAGTAAAATACATAAGGACAAAGGGTTCATGGTTGTGTAAGGTGAAGGGCTATAAAGTATATTCTCCTGTGCATCAGATATTTTTGCTGGAACAACAAATGGCAATTCTGCTATGAGAATGAGAAAAGAAAAGTGGACTTTCATTTACATGAAAATGTCAGAATGTTATTTAAAATACAAACATACATCAGCAAATGAAAGGCAGATTGTCTTCTCTGTGATGTAGGTAATGTAGGTAATGTAGGTAATGGCTCCACAGCAGGCCAATTTCTGATGCAATGTTCACAGTGACAATGAAATGTTTAACAATAACAACTTCATCTCTTGCAAATCACAATTTATATTCACATCACTGTTAGGGTTAAACAAAATGTATCACTGTAATTAGCTATGTTTTAGTTTGGATTTGTGACATTATCCAAAGTCTGTTGAAAGTTTTTAATGAGCCTAAAGGGTTGGGAAATGAGCTCAAAGGATAAGTCTGGAAATATTAAATATTTTTCTTCTTGTCAACAAACCTCATGTGCAGAGCCAAACCAACAATGAATGTATCCTACTAACAAGCGTTGTGTGTATCCAATTCCTCTGTATAGAGCTCCATTGTTGTTTAAAAATTAAAAACACATCAGGGAGCCACACTGTTGCACTGGGTGACATGTTCCTTCATTACCATGAACACACACTGTAGTTTATTTTGACTCAGTCCCACATACACCGTCCTGCTGCCCCAAATACTCACCAGAGCACCAAATGTGGATAAATCCGCTGCTTGCTAGTCCCCGGCAAATGCAGATTTCCTCTTGTTTGAGATGTCTGTTTTGAAAGCTTTTGGACATAAGATCTCTGTGGTGTGATGTGTATACATTGTCATGTTAATGCACTTTATTTTGTAGCCTAAATGTGTTCTTTAATTTCACAGGTATATTATATAACATCATCATCTTATACAATTTTTATTTACCCTCCCTCCAACACCCCATTTTAACTGACCTACTTTTTGCTTTAATCTAAGTACATTTTTACACAAGTAATTTTAATTCCTGCAGTATCAGCACATGGTAACCATGATTGAGGTTTAAAACCACCTGGTTATGGTTGAAGATGTTTGTAGATGCTACTTGCTAGTATGATTGAAGGCAACCACATATACATCACAGCTACTCTTCACTGTATGAGAGTTGGAAGCTGAATCAGCACAGTACAGCTGTTATGTGCCAATACTGTATGAGTGACAGTGTATTATTTAAGATTTGCCAGTCTATCAGATCACTTAAAACGAATGCAGTCTTATCCAGTCTACAGTGTTACTCAAGTAATATACTTGAGTAAAATTTCATTTAAACCTGTTCTCAACTCAAATCAACTTGTTTCAAGAATTTTGGAAAATCTTCTTTTTCGTAATTCTAGTGCCTTATGCTTTTGTTTCAAGATACAGACATATTTCTAGAACATATTTTAATCAGGTTGGTTTTAAAAAAAAACAGGTTGAAATATTCTTACTGCACAGCACAATAAGGGTTTTAGCACTCAATTACTGACAAATATTGTCTTTAAAAGATTAAGGTTATTGCAGATTAAGCAGCTTTATGAAGTAGTAAAATCAGCTCCACCTCGACCAACTACAAAAAAAGTGCAGCTCACACATGTGATAATAATACTATAATATACAGTATTTAACACTATGAAAGCTAGCCTTAGGTATAACTTACCATATATATATATATATATATATATATATATATATATATATATATATGTGTGTTACTACTTCTGTCCTTTTAATTAATTACTTTTACATTTATGTATTACTACTAGTAATAAATAATAAAACTAGTAATGCTACCCCAGCACTGGGTTGCACCAGCTATGCGTGAGTTCAAACGTAGCCTAGTTTGAACGTAATTTCTAACTTAGGTCAGAGTTTACGCGCTACTAACATTTGAAGGGTTGCACCAGCTGAAATAGTTCCAGCGTATAGGCATAAATTACAACTTAAATCTTACACCTAGCCCTTAGTAGGTGTAAAGTCCTCTGTAAAATAGCATGGTGCATCGTTCTGAAAGGTGAGATAACTTGGAGGATGAGGAGGAGCAATTTATACCGGCACGCAAAATATATAGGGTTAGATAACTATAACTATTAACAACTACTAATATATAACAGTTTGCCTGTGTGGCACCCTAACCTAACTTAAGAGAGAACTTACGTATAGCTGCAACGGGCTGCTTGTCTATTCCAGTTATTTTGTGCTGCTGTTGAACCGTATTGGGTTATACAGTGAGTAAATTTATTGAGAATATTAATCTATGCTCATTGATATAAATGGGGTGGACAAAATATTAAAACACAATACAATTCAACAGAAACACACATAACACAGAACAGCAT
>SEMN01001412.1:0-60031 GCA_005408345.1 Macquaria australasica | reverse complement strand
AGAGCAGGAGGAAAGAGAACACACAGCAGCTCAATCATAGATATGGTATCATAGATATGGTAATGGCATTGATGTTAACACCAACAGAAACAACACTAAGAGCAACATTATAATAGCAATACTAATAACAGCAACAACAGCAATAGCATCAGCGGGTGCAGAGCAGGAGCACGGGGCAGCAGGCGGCAGCAACCACAGACCCAGACTCCACAGCTCCAGAGGCAGAAACACCTGCAGAAAGCAACAGAAGGGGAGAGAGAGAGAGAGAGAGAGAGGAGAGAAAGCACACAACTACGGGAAGAAGTTGAATTAATAACAAGCACTGATGGGATATGAGGGCGTACAGATGGAGAGGAAGAGGAGGAGAGAGGAGCTCAGTGCATCATAGGAAGTCCCCCGGCAGTCTAGGCCTATAGCAGCATAACTAAGGGGTGGCTCAGGGGTCACCTGAGTCAGCCCTACTATAAGCTTTATCAAAGAGGAAAGTCTTAAGCCTACTCTTAAATGTGAGGAGTTAGTCCGCCTCCCGTGCACAAACTGGGATCTGGTTCCACAGGAGAGGAGCTTGATAGCTGAAGGCTCTGGCTCCCATTCTACTTTTAGAGACTCTAGGAACCACAAGGAACCCTGCATTCTGGGAGCGCAGTGCTCTAGTGGGGTAATAGGGTACTATGAGCTCTTTAAGATATGATGGTGCCTGACCATTTAGGGCTTTGAAGGTAAGGAGAAGGATTTTAAATTCTATCCTGGATTTTACAGGGAGCCAGTGTAGAGAAGCTAATATTGGAGAAATATGATCTCTTTTTCTGGTTCTTGTCAGTAAACGTGCCGCAGCATTCTGAATCAGCTGGAGAGTCTCATATGACGTATTGGGGCAGCCTGATAATAGAGAGCGTAATAGTCCAGCCTAGACGAACAAATGTAATCTATCTGTTTTTCTGCATCTTTTGAGATAGGATGTGCCTGATTTTTGCAATGTTACGTAAATGGGCAGTTCTTGAAGTTTGTTTTATGTGGGAGTTAAAGGACATATCCTGATCAAAGATAACTCCAAGATTCCTTACGGTTTCGCTGGAGGCCAGGGCAATGCCATCTAGAGAAACTATATCTTTAGATAATGTGTTTCGAAGGTGTTCGGGGCCAAGTACAATAACTTCGGTTTTGTCTGAGTTTAACATCAGAAAATTGCAGGTCATCCAGGTTTTTATGTCCTTAAGGCATGCTTGAAGTTTAGCTAATTGATTGGTTTCATCTGGCTTGATCGATAAATATAATTGGGTATCATCTGCATAACAATGAAAATTTATGGAGTGCTTCCTAATAATATTGCCTAAAGGAAGCATATACAAGGTAAATAGAATTGGTCCAAGCACAGAACCTTGTGAAACTTCGTGACTAACTTTGGCGTGCATAGAGGATTCATCATTAACGTGTACAAACTGATATCGATCTGATAAATAGGATTTAAACCAGCTTAGTGCAGTACCTTTAATGCCAATAAAATGTTCTAGTCTCTGTAATAAGGTCCAATAAGTTGTTAATAGTTTCTGTTTTGGTACAAGAACAATGAAGAAGTTTAGGTTTGTTGCTCTACTGGCCTCGTTTGTTATGTTGCAAACTTACTTTCATCCCTTCATCGTGCTCACTGGCCCCTCCCACTTCCACACTAAGCCACGCCCCCTCTCTGATGGACCAATCCTCCTCAGCGCTGCTGTTTTTGACGCCTGTCTCTCTCTTCCCTTCTCTGTTTTCTCTTGTACATGTCGACTTCCTTCTCTTTCCTCCTTCATTCCCTCTGTTCTCTCTTCCTGCCGTCGGGGGATGCAGCCAAACGTAAAGCGTGGAAACTTAATCGTGTTGGTAGCCTTCGCAGCATTTACACCAACAGTCTGCACAACTCAGAAGGTAAAAGAAACTGCTGTGGTGGACCTGTGACAGACAGGTGGACCCTCATGGACCCCACCCTGACCCCACCCACTGCAGGGATGGAGACATGAACATTACCCAGCAAGCAGCAATTTGGTGATTTGCAGTCAAAAGATTTCCAGACATCGAGGTTAAAACTGGGCTACGTTTGGTGTGAAAGAGTTTTTTAGACATCTAAACTAAGGACAAGATTGTAAAGAAGAAAAGACGTGATTTTGCGATGAAAAAATATTTTAATTTTCCTCTAAACAGTTTTCTTGTGAATTGATGGATAATTTGACCTCCTCAGGCTTCTAAAAAACGTTCAAAGCTCAAACAGTTTGAGAAGGAACAATCACATACAGCTTGAGCTGGTGGAAACGTATGCAACCTGTGAAAAAACTGCACGTAGACACACCTTTGTTTTAGCCATATCTTTACCATGTTTACCTTCTTTTGACCAGCAAATCACCAAATCGCTGCTTATTGTCAGTGTGTGTCTGGTACACTTCACCTGACCTGTCTGTCATGGCGTCTTTCCCTCCTTGCATCCTTCTGCCCCGCCCTCCTCACCTGTGAGGATACAACCACCAATCGGACACACCCACCCTGCAGGGAAGAAGCATGCGCTGTACAGGTGGTGTAAAACGTGACGTCCAGTGAGTGTCAGATGTTGTTCGGATGTATCTTTCGTTTTATTTAACCTATTTAACCAAACTCCAGCAGCTTTTGGTGTAATTTCCTTCCATAAAATATCTCGTGTTCTTAAGTGTTGGTTTCTCCGTCTGTCTGCATGATCGAGCGACAAAACAGGTGAAATCATCTCCGATCGGTCCTGAATCTGCTCCACGTCGCGGCTTCTTCTTCTTCCTCCTCTTGTGCTTCTACATCAAAAAATAGACCCACATATTTCTCTTTCAGGGAGACTTCGGAACAATCGGCTGCAATATTTTCCAGGTTATTAATGTTGTAAAAGGCTGCAAATAATATGGGGAGTAATGACCTGTGTCGCAAAGCAATACTGTGTGCGCTGACATTTAAGGCTTTTAATTTGTGTTTCCCGAGGCCCCCTTTTGTCTCCCTCACGCCTCCCCTCTCATTGCACCTACCGTCCTGCTTGTCACACACACACTCCAACACACACCCCCTCCCCGCTGGGCCGACTCGACACCTCACACCCCCGGATGATAGGCTTGTATGCATGTCCTGCCCCCCCCCCTCCCTACCTGCGTCTTGTAAATGCTGTATATTCGGTTTGTTCTGTTTCTGCTGCTAAAGGTTAGCGGTGTCAGAGTTCACAAATTGCCTCGGCGCCACCTCTCTCTGTGTGAATGTCGCCCACAGTAGCCAAGAGCGGTGGCAGTAATTACCAATACAGCGCCTGTGTGTTTGTGTGTGTTTGTACTCTCATGCATACGTTTAGTCCTGCACACCAGCACAGAGGAGAGGCCGAGCAGCTGAAGATGCCTGTAAGCACACGGGGAAAACAATCATCGTTAGCCACGTTTGCAGAGCGGCTCTCTGGATTGCAATGTCAATCGTTTGGTCCACCACTATAATCCAGAGTAAAATATCTCAACAACTATTGGATGAACTGGCACTGGAACTGTGGTTCATCATTCATGTTCCCCTGCATGAATTCCTCTGACTTTTCATCCATCATCAGGTCAAAAATACTTCGGTTTATGACTAAATACCTGCAGAACTAATTCCCGTCATTCCCCTCAGCCTCAGCTGTACTTTGTGTTTAGTGCTAGTCAGCTAATGTTAGCTTGCTAACACACCAAACTAAGATGGTGAACATGTTAAACATACCCGCTAAACCTCAGGATGTTAGCATTGTCAGTGTGAGAGTGTTAGCATGCTAACATTAGCATTTGGCTCAAAGCACTGTCTGCAGGGCCGCTAACGTGGCTGTAGACTAGTCTGTAATTATAACAAGTTAAAGTGCAGTAGGATCATTTCAACCACCTTATGAAGTTGTTATAACCGTTGATCATCCCGCGAGTTTCTGTCTTTGGTCTCCACCACCTCCTGAGGGAAATATCTGGCTCTTAAGCTGCTAAACGCTCCGCTATGTTCACCAGCTGGTCTCTAACTGTGTCTGTCTGCTGTTTGGTGATCGACACGTTGTGTCATTTGACCCATTGTTAATATAAAAATACTGATTGGTTGGGTTTTAAATTTCATGTTGGTTTACTTTCCCTGCACAGGCAGGAGCTGCTGAGTGTCGCCCCGGCTCAGCTGGGGGTTTTCACAGTGAAACTGGGTTGTGGGAGTGTTTCTTTAGTTGCACAGCCTAATGCCCCCCTCATTTTATTCATTAGCCGCCGTGGTGCGCTGGGTCAGCGTGCAGCATTTAAATCCAGAAACAGCATTTAATTTACGCTGCTGAGAGGCAGGGCCTTTCTGGATTGTTGGTTTCCATAATTGTCAAGCAGCCAAACCCCCCCTCCCCTCCCCCTGAAAACAGAGAATCATGGGAATTTAATTATGATGGGATTCTTGCTCTTGACCCTGCAGGGCTCAACCGGGGCTTGATGGGTGGGCTGTCGTTTAGAACGAAGACGCACCCGGTGAAGACCCAGGAGCCTCCAAATACTCTGAATTATCCTTCCCTGTCTGCATTATGTACAGTTTGCCCTTCATTACACACATCTTAACACAGAGGTTTAATTTCTGGCATGTATCGAACACTTTACCCTTCAGTGGGGAAGTAGGAAGGCAAGGCGCACTAGATAACCCTTAACAAAGCAGCAGGTGCTCCTTTCAGACTTTGATCATTTTAGATCAGATCAGATGATTTTTGGTCACCGGTTTTCTTGCAGTATGACACACTACGAGCTTTTGACGATGTTAGAAGTGAACAGTTCAGTGCTGTTGTGAACACGCAAAAGCAGCAGGTGTAGAAGTTGCTTGAGTAGCACGTTTTGTTGCAGGGTTGCCGAGTTTGTTCTGTTGTTTAGCGCAGAAGAAAGAATTGAGAGCAAAGGTTTGGCTTAGAAGTCAGGACATATGCTGAAAAAGTTGTTTGCACGTCATGCAACAAAACTCTTTCTATTGTTTTCCCTGGCTGACTTTTCTTGGACCAAATGTTTTTAGTAAGAAAACCAGCAGACAATGCTGGGTTTTACACCTGCACTGGAACCAGAGAAAAGCTGGTTTTCTATCCTTCTTGGTCATTATATACATTCACCTGATTGTCGTGGAGTTAAGCTCATCAACGCATATTTTCCATCGTAGTGTTCGTGGATGAAGTGGACACTGCATTCAGCTGCCAATTTAAAATAAAAGTCTGGTTTAACCTTGAGCCATTAACCAGCCCCTGTAAACAGTAGTTTTAATTAACATCAACTAATCAGGCTCAGCCCATCATTAGCCTGAAGCACCTAACAGATGAAAATGATCCACCGGTGTCTTCAGCAAAGGAAACTTTGGTCAGCAAAGGTGTTTTCAATCTCTTTATCCTGGAAGTGGAAGGGTTTCTCAGCCAGTTCGGCCTCGGGGCTCTCCCTTCCATCCTTACCTTCCGTCCTTCCTCTCCTCGGACAAGGCCATTGATTATCCAGAGCGAAGCCAGAGGGGAACTTCAGCTCCGGTGCTCTGAGACGCTCCCAATTAGCCAAATGACTGGAGTTGAGGAAGAGCAAATGGTCGTTCCCTCGCGGGCCGGCCGTGACCGCTCTCCGACTGATTAAACCCCTCATCTTTTCACTGCTTCACTCCCGGCACACGTCATGAAACTGCTGCTTCCAGAATCGCTCGCCTAAAAGTGTCATGAATGATTACCGACTTCCACACTGAGATCTGCCGACTCCCCGTGCCGTTTTGGATGTGTATATGTAGTGGATAAAGGAACCCACGATGCTTCATTTCCTTTTACTTTCATGAAACAACATTTCGACCTCTTCACGTGCTTTTGTCGAGGGTCAGACACTGAGGAATCCTGGGAATTATCAGCCGTGCTGGAGGCCGTCCTTTGATTCAGTGATTACCCCTGCCTCCCCCTCATCTCTTACCTCCTCTCTGGGGCTAATTGTAAACAGAAGCTGGTTGCTGTCTGATCTGGTGTGGTGATGATACCGGCTCTCTGCCATGCCCCCACTTCACCTCCACTTCCCATCCTTTCTGTGGTCGGTAACGGTTTCCAAATGTTTTGTTGTGCACAAACACACCCTAACAACCTTCAAACCTCCGAGAACTGGCTCGATGTTGAAGCATTTAACACGTGCACAAACACTTGCAGGACATCAGACCTACCATCTTTAGGGACAGTTAACCCTAAAATACAGTAAATCTTGAGCATTAAAGGTCCACTTACCAGCTTTTCTGAGCTTTCAACCACATCTCACAGTCTCCATCAACTAACTGAGTTGTTGGTTCAATTGTCTTCAAAGTTTTCCACCTTCTTGCACACTTTTAGGATTGTTTATTATTGTTTAATATCAGCTAAAAACTGCAGTGCATGTCATGGAGTGACTCTGAAGAAGACTGACAGTTGAAAGCTCCAAAAAAGCGAATACGTGGCCCTTGAGTTAAGATTTCTTTGGTTTGTTTTAAGCCTAAAGTTTGAGCTGACACACACATGCACACACACTCAGTCTAATTGACTCCTGATTGTCCCATTAACCTCTGAGGGGTTTCTGGGTAACAGATCCACATGTCGCCCCTCCAGCAGGCCCTGATTGTAATGACTGACCTCTCCCACAGACAGAGGAGAGGGCAGGATGGTTCGGGGGGGGGGTAATTTGGGTGACATCCTGGCTTCAGGGGGCGGGGTCACGTAGGTCACCAGCAGTCAGTTCAGGAGAACAGGTGTCTCTCAGTCAGAGCTTTATATAAATGAAAGATGTGTTTCTGCCATACCACACTATATATCACACTTCATACCTGCAGGGAGGCTCTTTAGTTTGGTTATTAGATGCCTTTATGTAACATTTACAAGTGGTCTTTCTGACATTGTACAACCTGAAAGGCAAACTGGAAACCTTAATTTAAAAGAACTGAGAGTTGGAGCAGACCTCAAGGTTTCTGGGAGTTTGTTCCAGAAATGTGGAGCGCTGCTTCTCCGTAGTTAGTCTGGACTCTGGGGACAGGAAGCAGACGTGATCCAGACCAGCTGAGAGATCTGAAACATTTATAACGTAGCAGCATATCAGAAATAAACCATTCAGTGCTTCATAAACTAACAGTAGTGTTTTAAAATCAGTTCTTTGACTCACAAGAAGCCGGATCTGAGAGCTGAGTCTTAAGTGACTCTTAAGGTGAACTCTGGCTTTTTAATTGTCTAATTCATTCAGTTTTATCTTTATTTACCTGAAAGAAATTATGGAAATCTGGGGACATCAAGGCAAGGAGGAAGTATTTAAGAAAATGGTGATTCAGACCATGAACAGACCTCTGGTACGGCTGTTTTGTGTTTGGGTTTGAAGCTCTGAAAAGTAAAAGTTATACTTCAGATCAGTGTGGGAGTTGATTACATGATTAAGGCAGCGAGTCGTCTTGAAGTGTCCTTGATCGTAAACCAAGTGGCCGAATGTCGGATGTTCCTGTGCTAAACTTTGGTTTTTCTCTTTGTTTTTCTCTCCGGCAGAACAAGAGGAGAACTTTGAGTTCACCATCGTGTCGCTGACGGGGCAGACGTGGCATTTCGAAGCCACCTCGTACGAGGAGCGAGACGCCTGGGTGCAGGTCATCGAGAGCCAGATCCTGGCCAGCCTGCAGTCCTGCGAGAGCAGCAAGAACAAGGTGAACAACACAAACCAGCAGCAATCTCTTCACGATGGTCTTGAAACATCTAAAGAACTATTTCTAGAGTTTGAGGGGAAGTCTGCAGATCTGGAAACATACTGGTCAGGGTGCAGGAGATGTTTAAAAACACGTATTTGCTACCGAGGAACGCAGTAAGCTGGATTTGGTGATAAGGTCTAAAGACTTCCTAAGCTAAATGTGGTTTAAAGTAAACATCTAGGGTACAAAAATACAGTTTAAATGACTGTATTCAGGATCTGCTTCATTTCATAAATGTTACAAATGACAGTTATTAACTGTATGAAGCGGTGCATCACACTGCAAGTACCAGATATGATAGAAACAGTAGGAACGGGACCACACACACACACACACACACACACACACTTTCATTCACATAATTACAAAATAGCAATTACTGTAGCTCAGCTCCGGCCTCCACGCTGCCATTTTCCACCTGCACATGCAGTCGAGGCCTGCTGTGTTTACGCCTCAGGCTTCCAGCATTTTATTGCCCCCCCGCACCCACCACCCAAAACACCGCCCGCCCCCCCTGCCTCCCCCAGTCCATTTGTTTGCTGTGTTATTCCTTCATTTCCCCGACATCAGAGGGTTTAGCCTGAAACAGCAGCGGCGGTCTGTGCCCACCTGTATCTGCATGTGTTCGTGTGCTGTTTAAAAAGTTTAGTTAGAGCAGAACTTCACGAGTTTGAGCTTAAAATAATCTTTGATCTTTGACCTTGTCAGATTTGAGGAAAAAGATTTGGAAGAGCAACATTTTGAGAGGCAGTGCGACCAAAATCGTGACTGTAATCTGTGATTTCAGTTACCTGTTACAGTCAAAGCTGATTATCTGACTAATCGATTACTTGAATGACTGAGTTTAGGGCTTCAGCTAACAATTATTTTCATTATTAATCTACAGATTATTTCCTCACATAAATGAATCATCATTTAGTCTGTAAAATGTCCAGAAATGACACAGTCTGAAACCCAAAGATGTTCAGTTTAATATCATCAAAACAAAGAAAAACTGCAAATATTCACCTTTAAGCAGCTGGAACCAAAGTACTTAATTTACTTAAACGATTATTAGATTATCACATTTTGTCAGTGAACTAATCGATTATTTGTCATAATGTTTTAGCTTCGTCACAACACTGATTTTCAATTCATTTCTCTGTTTTCGTGTTAATTTAGTTTTTATTTAATCTTTGTCCTGAGATCAAACGTCCGTGTTAGTTTCAGTCTCGTTCAGTCGACTGATTTTAGTCTCTGAACTCTTTAGTCTTGTCCAGCTTCTCTCTCAGCACTTCCACACACTGACTCTTTGTTTCAGTATAATCTGAATGTCTTTGGGGTTTTTTTGTCTTTCAGTCTCGTCTGACCAGCCAGTCGGAGGCGATGGCTCTGCAGTCCATCCGAAGTATTCGAGGAAACGGCCGCTGTGCCGACTGTGAAGCCCAGAGTGAGTCCCAAACACCGTCGACATGGAGGAGATAACTGCTTGTTAGCTTCTTGCTGAAGCTAACACATGATGAAATTAAATCATCTCTATTGTCTTCTTCTCTCTGCTCATCCAGACCCGGACTGGGCGAGTCTGAACCTCGGGGCCCTGATCTGCATCGAGTGCTCGGGCATCCACAGGAACCTGGGCACCCACCTGTCCAGGGTCCGCTCTCTGGACCTGGACGAGTGGCCACTGGAGCTCATCAAGGTCATGTCGGCCATCGGCAACGAGCTCGCCAACAGCGTGTGGGAGGCCAACGCCCAGGGACACCTGAAACCAGCACCTGACGCCAGCAGGTAGGACTCTCACATCCGGGACTTCACCTTTATGAGAGAAAGATTTTCACAGTTTAGAAGTCGTGTTGAGAGGAGTTCTCCTTATTTATGTCTTTTAAAAAGGCCCAAATCACTGCAGCTTTGTTGGTGTTTCATGAACTCTGGATGTGTTGGCAGTCGTTGGCTTTTATGACGATTATTAATAAATTTTCTGCCAATCAACTAATCACTTCAACTGCTGGGAAGTTTAATTTGTAACGAGACATCACATTCTATAAGCTCTTCATGTGTTCTGTGTGCAAAAATCTTTAATTTCAGGGTTCTTACAAAGTCTTGATAGTTTGGAAAATGCTTGCTTTTAACCGTTATGTTTTCAAGGTTAGGAATATGCTTGAATTCAAATATACTCCTTGAAAAATGCCTGATTTTCAACACAGTCAGTCATGGAAACCAAACATCTGTTAATATTTTAAATGAAACGATCTTGTCATCGTATTTGTTTGTTGTCTCCTGGAATTTATATTGACTATTTAGATGTGATGATAAAGGCTTTGAGAGCCTGGAAATATTTGGTTTAGGTACCTTGAAAGTGCTTGAATTTTACTCTTAAAAAGCCTGTAATCTGTAAAGTAACTAAAGCTGCCAGATAAATGCAGTAAAGTAAAAAGTACAATATTTCCCTCTGAGATGTAGTAGAAGTAGAAAGACTCAAGTAAAGTACAAGTACCTCAGATGTACTTGTATTTGGAGGTACTTCCTGCCCTGGTGTGTGTGTGTGGGTGCAGTGCCGGCAGCTGCAGACAGGGGGCAGTGTTTCAGTGTTACAGGGTTCATCCTGGATGTGTTTATTGACAGAAATGCCTACAAACCCTGTTTGTGTGTGTGTGTGTGTGTGTGTGTGTGTGTGTGTGTGTGTGTGTGGACTACAGGGGATAGTAACAAATCGGTGAACTTTAGCGTGACGTTGGTGTTGATCACTGTGTACCTGCGTGTGTGTGTTAATGTGTGTGTGTGTGTAATTATCGGCCGTTGCAGCAGCAGCCATCATAACAAATTAGAGCTGACTGCCATCCGCATAAAGATCGACTCTCCCCCCCCACTCCCCCCCACGCTCATTAGTCAACAGAAGCACCTTATAATTACTCCCCACATGCCCCCCCCACCCCCTACACACACACACAGTGTGTACAGATATGCTCACAAACACACGCATTGTAACCCTAAAAAACACAATAAACACCCACAGTTATTTATACTACATGTACACACCAGCTGTATTGACGTAAAAGTACAAACACACATTTTTAAAAACACGTATGTACTGTAAATACATGTTTATGTTTTTCAGCTTTTTAGGAGATTTTAAGTTTTTAATTTTTAAGGATTTATTACTTTTGTTGTAAAGAGACAGAATATGTTTATGTGGATGATACCTGCATTATTTTAGAGAAGGAGCACAATAACCAATCAGATCAAAGTCCAGTCTATCAGTACATGTACTACGTGTGTATATATACCACATGTTCATATGTCTGTGTATTAAATATCTTCCTCTGGGTGGATCAAATTTAAATAAATCAAAACAAAAAATATAAGATACAACTTCACTTCTGCCCTCGCGTAAATAAAACTACAGAATATCACTTCATGCTCCGACATCTTTAGGAAAGAAAACGCACTTAAAAACACTTAAATGATCGAGACACCTGTCTGTGTCTGTGCACATTACACCATATATTTACATATAAAAGTGCACGTTGTTCATTCTGCACTTTAAAGAAAACATGTAAAACACAGTATGAATGCAAAGAAAACCTCATCTGTCCACACACAGACACACACACACACACACACACACACACATATTGACGTGCCATTAGCCTCCTTCCTCCATCAGAGCACTAATGCTTTTATTGTTGCTCATGTTCCTATTTATTTATGAATCTGAAGCATGTTTCCCCCTGAAGAGATTAGAGAAGGAGGTCAATATTATCTCAATTAACCCACAACGCTCCGCTGCAGCCCCCCCCCAGGTCCTGTCGATAGTATTTATCAGTCCATTCCTTAAGTGGCTTGCTGTTTGTCGTTTCTCTCTGCTTCTTCCATCATTTCTCTTCTTCTCTTTCTGCCTCTGTCTTTGATCCTTTCTTTACCTCCACCGTCCCTCCCCAACCGTCTCCAGCCGAGTTTCCATCCAACAGTTTTTCATTTGATTTACGCTTCAAAATAAACCTGAAAATAAAATTTAAAAAAGCTGAAATATTACAAAAACGCTGATGGATGCACCGTGACTTCTTCTTCTTCTGCGGTGGATAAAACATTAAGCTCACTATTACAGGAATAAAAAGAGCGGTGGTGTTGCCCTTGTTGCATGTCATCCCCCTCTCTGTCATCTGGTTCACAAGAGACTAACTTATTGATTATGAAGCAAATCTAAGAAATGCTATCTTAAGGTATTTCCACACCAAGTACGAATTTAGATCCTTGTGTCGCCTTGTGATTCACACCAAAGATTTGGACAAAACATCACAACAAACAACACAGTGCCAAAAGCAGAATATCAACATGTAGAGTTCGGAGGCTCCTTTGCCGACCCAAAGTGTGAAAAGGAAATGAAATACAACACAAAGAACAGCTTTGTCTCAAACTCGCACAAGTGTTTGTTTGGACTCAAAGCAGCAGTGAAATGTGCCGCTGTCACACCCTCTTGAAATTTGCTTAAAACTAACTTCTTGTTCTTTCCCTCCTTGTCTTTCATCTACACCTCTCACACACACTGCGGGAGGAAGGCGTGGAGGTTTTATGACAGCTTTATGGAGTGTGAGTGACGGTCTATGAAATGATATGTAGAAGATGTGTCACCGAGGTTACGTTCACTCAACACTCGCTGCTCCTCTTAAAGTACAAATCCACCTGCGAGACGTCAACAAGCACCAAAACACACGACGGCTAAAGACAGTTAAATACATGGAAGTGCTGATATATAGTGCTGCACTCACATTTAAATGTTAAAGCTCCATGTTTTTAAGCTACTGTTGTTATAATATCGTTAATCTAGATCGCAAAATTCTAGCAAACAAGAATCAAAACACGCACCACTTCCTGTACACGAGGGGAAAAGGGCAGTCACAAAAACAGAGTGAAACGAAGGGAAAATGCTACGTATGTTAGTCTCTAGATGAAGATCGTCTTTCATAAAAGGTCTGATAAAAGAAACAAGAAAACAACGTGAGTCACAGGAGAAGCTCATGTTTACTTCAGTAATTTAACGGTTTACATTTTCCTTATTTATCCAAAACCAACCAATCATTTTAAACCATGAATCGGATTCTCCACATCCGAGTGGCTGCAGAGAGCGGCGACAGAAACCTGCGTAAAAGATGGGAGAGGAAGAGGTTGAGGAAGAGGAAGAGGTATGGGAGAAGGCCGGCGGAGGCTTTGTCCAGGCATCAGGAGCAATGAGGGGGTGGGGGGGTTTGGGAGGGGGGAGGCTGATGGATGGAAAATGCCTTCCCCTCGTGGTCTCTCAAGTGAGTAATAGAGGCCGAAATTTCATTTTGCAAGTGGCTGATTTAATGATCCAAAGGGTAATTAATGGCCTGATTATCTTAATGTTAAATATGGCCAGCAGCAATTACGCTGACCTCCTGTCTGTCAAGGTCTGGCCCCCCACTCCGCCTCCCAATTAGGTCCTGTTTGGAGGTTCAGGAGGGGGGGCGGTGGAGAGGGATAGATGGAGTGAGGGAAACTGGGAGAATAAGAGGAGAAGGAAAGGGATAGATAAGAGGGAGAGGTGGAGGAGGAGAGGGAATTGGACGGATGGAGGGAAGGAAAACAGAAGAGGAAGGTAGGAAGAAAGCAAGAAAAGGGGGAGGAACCGGAAAAAGGAAGGGAATGAAAGGAAGAGGAGGCAGGAATCTGGAGGGATGGATGTGAAGAAAGGAAGAGAAAAGAAAAGATAGCAAGGCTGGAGGAGGATGGACGGATAGAGGCAGGAAGAGTAGGTGCAGGGAGGGAGGGAGGTGCATTAGTATGGCCGTCAGAATTAAACACCTCCATTTCTTTCTCTCCTCCACCCTCCTCCCCTCCCCTGTCGACTTCACAGTCGGACCGGAGGGAGGAATTATGTTCGGAGAGATCGCACCTCGCCTCCACGGCGCCGCCCCCGTCCAATGAGATATGTGACAGGGCCGAGCCCCGCCATCTCCAACTGTTGTCATCATCTCTTTATCTTCTCCCTCTCGTTTCACTCCCCCGTTGATCCTCCTCCCCCGTACGTCTGCCCACAGCGACGGCCGGTCCAGGTCTCATTAACATCAGCGAGTCTCAGAGAGGATGAGGAGGGGATACTGTCGGTGCTAATCGTTTTAGGGCTGGAGCTCGCTGCTGCAAATGCAGTGTCTCACCACGCCTGTTCACCACTACAATGCCTCATTATGAAGAGAGATACTTGTTGACATGCGTCCCTTGCAGTGGTGGAGATTTGGGGACAGCGAGAGCAGGGACTAAGCTGTGGACCTCGGAGGGTGCTTACAGTGTGGATGAACACCAACCGTGCCAGCTCTGCTGCGCCAGAGGGATCCTGTTAGAAGTATTTTCTCTCCCTGGTACAAACCACAAAAAGACTCAGCCATCCTCTAAACGTTCCCATTAACCTCTGGCTGCCTGCGGTCAGCCGTCATCACCTCAGCTGGCGTGGTCGCCCGGTGTCGCGCCCCAGCTGATGCCACTGCTGAAGGGGCTGCTAAGTTTGGGCGTGCTGCCCATCGTGGAGCACCCACAGGGGCTCGCTGGCTCGGCCGGCACTGCTGCAGCACCCTTGGTCTTCAGTTCTTGGCGCCTCAGCTCATTGTTTTAATTATCTGTCGAGTGGCACATCAACACCAGCACCCAAGGCCTGCTCAGGCTCTGTTTGACGCAGCGTGTTAGCAGGCCTGAGCAGACAGCAAGTGACAGCGCAGCTAATCCGACCTCCTGGCCACCGGACTGGGGAGGTGGTTGGCGGCCATGTGCCTCCATCCCCTGGGCCTCCTGTGTCCTCGTACTCCCACCCTTCCCTCATGCCAACCACTGACCTTTGTCAGTCTGTCGTGGAGGGTCAGCATCTTTGCCTGTTTGCGTTTACACACTCATCAGTGCACGTCCGCAGTGTTTGTTCAGGGGTTTGCTTTATTATTATTCTCTGCTTGGATGGAGAATATGAACCTAAAGCTGTCCGGTCCTTCAAATCACAAGTTTAGCCAAAAACAGCCAATTTAGAAAACCTGAAGAAATGTAAAAGTTTAGGGAAATAATATAGATTTGCTTTACTACCTGCAGGTCAAGTAGCAAGAGTCTTCCTGAAGACATTACTGTTTGTCTACAGTTGTAGATAGCCAAACGGATATTTAGCTTAGCTTTAGCTTTTAGCCTCAGTCCATAACTCTCAATCATCACTCACATCTCAGTTGAAATAGATCCGCTGTTGTGCTTATTGGCGGCTGCTTCCCTCGAGGCTGATCATCGCTTTGAAGGCAGGATTCAGAATGAGATAAATGGCTATCAACGAGCTATAAATGAGATCAACATAGGTGTACCGGTTTAACAATCCTTAAATCTACATATTTCTTTAATTGACATGGCAAACGTTAAGTTGACTTCCCATGTATCGACTCAGAATGACTACCGGTTGGTTAGAGCACAGTAAACCCTCTTCACAAACAGAAATCATCAAACATATACAAGATGTGAGACTGAATAATGGACTTAAATGAAAAGACAGAGGCTACATTTCCACTTCGATCCTCTAGCATTGTTACAGAGAAATTACAGATGTGTAGAAACCTGTGAATAGAAAATTGAATCTGGCAGAGGTGATGACCTTAGCAGGAGTCTTCATGTCGGGGTCAATGTGCAGCGAGAACAATAGGAGGAGGTGGAGATCTGCTGGTTCTGGGGCTCCACGCCTTAATTAGACAGCAGAAAAATGAGCAGGAATCAGGGCGGCTAAAGGATGAGCGTGCAGGGCTTCGTATCGCAGCGCCGCTGCCGCCTCGCCACCACACACTTAACAGCGGGCCCCACATGACGAATGCTCGGCCAGTAATAATTCAGCAGCAGGTCTGTCGGCGCTGGGAGCCAGGAGAGGGAAAAGAATAAGGGCCCTTTATGGGAACAGATTAGTCTTGTTCCCCCCTAAGAAAAGGCCAGCGCTAACAGATTTAAAATTAGACCGGGGGCTTTTAATCTGGGCCGGGGTGCAGGTGCGGCGGCTGCCCCGACGCTGCAGCGGGATTGGGCTCAGGGGACCAGATGGGGCGACCGGGGGAAGGAGGCGGGCAAGGGGCCCACATCACAAGATAATTGCCCCCCAGGGTCAGAGGCAATGGGGGGGGGGGTTGCACACCCCATCCTCGCACCCCATAAAACCCAAACTCACATCAGTCTCCCCCCCTCCTGATTCTGTGATCATAGCACAGATTGGACTGGTGTGATTTGGGACAGACACGTGCCACATCAGAGGCCTTGTCTGCTGCAGATACTGATACTGATGCCACGTTCATCGTTATTGATTACAGACACACAGGCTCATCTTTAACTTCCCTCAAGTGCCGTTTGTATGTATTTGTATTCATAATTTATATTTATATAATTTATATTCAGATCATATTTTACAAAAAAGTGACGTCACTGCTGCACATTTCTATTTTCAGACATCAAGTTTTAGGTTGGAAATATTTTGAATTAGTGTATGTTATTATTTAATGTTTGGCTAATTAGGCTTGTTAGGTTACAGGGTAATTTATTAAAACTACTATATATATGAAATAGTGGATCACGTGGCGTTTTTGTTGGTGTAAAGTCAGTGAAACCTGTAAGGGTAATTCTAGACCCAATGTTATGACAACTTGGAGCTTATTTTTGTAGTTTTGGCCATCATTAAATATCAGTTATTATATTACGGACGGGGGATTAGGAGGTGTGTCTTTAAGCTTTAATACCCTCAACATTTAACAAAGATTTTATAAATCAAGATCAAGACATACATGTGAATTATCTGATACAGATATGTAACATAAACAAATTAACATTAGCCTTTTAAAAAGCAAAATAAATGAAGTAATTTAAAGTCAGAACAAATACTAGTATAAGTAAAAATAAGTATCAAGAGCCAAGCTTTTTATGTATTTTGAGAGATGAGTTGGATTAACTTTGGTCTAATATTTGTAGTTTTTGCCGTCATTTCTATCAATAATAGGAGTTTATAGCTGAGATCTGTGAACACGAGCAGACGGGTTGGAAACAAACCAACAGTTTATCTAAACCACCTTATTTTGTGAGCTCATCTGAGATGTCTGTACAGGAAAACTCTTTAACGGACAGTTTGGCTAATTATTTTACAGTTCGCCTTTCGTCTGGTTTGTTTCCAGCCTGTCTGATCGTCTGTTTTTTGACCCGTCAGACTTCTTTTTAGTCACGTCACTGCGTTCCCAGACCTCCACTGTTAACTTGGAGAGTGCAACGTCACTATTACTGATAGAAACGACAGATAAAATGCCACATTCAGGCCGTTATTACGAGCAGCTAATGGGGCTAAACTGTTCATCTCAGCCTCCTTGAAGTCGGAGATCATTTCTAACAGTAAAAGAACTACAGAAACCAGCATCAGAGCCAAGTTGTAATAAAGCAGAATTAAGGTTTGTGTTCAGGGTTTTATTGATCGGTTGAATCCACACAATCCTTAATGTCTCAAAATAAATGGCATCATTTTTCGTATAAATAACTATGAATTTCCCATGAGATCTGGCTCATGTGGTATGTGTGGATTTATGTGGGTTTATGTGCGTGCATGTGGTCGTGTGTGTGTGTGTGTGTGTGTGCAGATCGAGCCGAGCCTCTGTTTCATCTGCGTCGGTTAACTAGCTGATCCCGCCTGCCATCATCTCTCCGCCATTATCTACAGCCCCTGCTGATATGAGCTGGCCCCACGGCCTGCATGTTAAACAGCGCACACACACACACACACAGGAAGAGCCTCCTGACAGGCAGGGCCAGTGCAAACGTTGAAAAATAATTGGCCCCTACATTCTAATTCATCTGTAAAAGGGAGGCCTTGATTAAATTAGTCCTAATAGACATTATTTTGTACATGACTGCCTCGCCGCTGCCCGTAACCGCGTCCCCCAACTCGCCTAACAAGCCCTCCAATTTACTATTGACATTAAGCCGGCTGACACGAGCCAATCACCGGGCCATTCATCATTTGTCATCGCGGCGAGGTTATGCTAATGCGGGCTAAAAGCACAAACTAAATGCACATTCTTTATGCCTGAGTCATCAGATTAACCCCCCCCCCCCGGTTTTAATAATGAAGAAATAAATAACGCTCTCCACATGCGTGACTCCGTCCAGCCTCTCCCGCTTGCCGGCCTCGCTCTGCCCCTGCTCGCCGTGAGCCAGCGGGGGCCGGCTCCTGGAGCAGAAATGAATCTGTACGCCGACGGTAAGAGCCCCCCCACCCTCGCCCCCACCCTTTGGCTAATTGGCTCAGTCGGAAAATTGCTCATACAATAAAGAAAAGGGAGAAAGGGGGTGGAAAAACTCGACGACAGAGTTGTCCTCGTGTTTGTGGGTAATGTGTTTGGATTGAATGGGTTCACTGCGAGCCGCGGCCGGCTGGTGAAGATTTAAAACACTTCACTTAAGAAACATTGTCCTCTTTTATTTGGAATTTCTGCTAATTCGTCCAGCGTGTTCACAGAAACCGTTTGTCTCCCGTCTCTGAGATGTTTGCTCCACTCCTTCGTCCCTGTGAATGTATTTAATGCTGCAGAAATGAGAGTTCAGCCTTGAAAAGATGAGTGTGTGCAGTCAAAGAAAGAGGCGGATGTTTGTTTAAAAGCTAATTCAGTGAAAGGAGGAAGGAAACGAGGTCAGTGTCTTGCAGATTTGAAGAAAAATACCACATAAAATATCAGACTTTGTCAGGGATAGAAGGATAAAAGGTTTTCACTGTATGTGTGATTACAATACACATAAAACCCAACAGTATTCTCAGTTTACTGCAGTAAACGTACGAGTGAATTACACACTGATACTTCCAAGAGCAAACAGGACGTCGGCCAACACAACACAAACAACTTCTTAATATTCAACAAACACAAACTATAACCAGTATATAGATAACAGGCTCACAGTACAGGAGGAAATAACCAAAATAAGTATTATCTTCAGTTAATTGTTCAGGTATGTAGATTAAAATATGGCCTGGCCCCCCAGTGACACAGTTCTTGAAATAAAGCTGAAACGATCAAACAATTGATGGATTAGTCAATCAGCAACATACTTTTGATAATCGATTAATCGTTTAAGTTATTTATGAAGCAGAAACACCGGTTTTTCTTTGGTTCCAGCTTCTGTAATGTGAGGATTTGTTGCTTTTCTGTTTTATATGATTATTACTGAACATCTTTGAGTTTTGGATCGTTGGTCGGACAAAACAAGAGATTTGAAGACGCCCCTTTTTCTGACATTTGACTAAATCTGTCTATGATCTGAAAATACTAGTTGTAACCCTAAACCATCCTTCTGCTTTTCACCTGACCTATTATTTCATCGGACTGTATTTTAACCTGTTAGCACTTTACTGTGCAAAGTTACACAAATATAAAAGTGTGATATATGTGTGGACCAGACTTTTAATTAAGACAGTTGGTGATTAAACTGACACCTTTTTGCTGACTGATAATCCAACAACAGGTTTTACAATCTGTTTTAAATCCAGTTCCTCAGTAGTCCGGCTCTTTGTCATCTTCACTTTCACTCTTTTCTTTCGTCTCTACTTGCTGTTGGAGCGTTGCTCAGGAGAAACCCTGTTACCGCATTAACCCCCCCACCCTGTAGTCAGGCAGCTCCACTCATCTGCATCCAGCTAATCTAGTAGGAAATGTCAATGGCTTCCCCGGCCACGAGGCCTGAGCTGTCAGGGTCGCCGCCGCTGCTTCCTCTTTCAGATCAGTGACAGAAGAACCCTAAAGACTCTGACTGCAGAGATCCTCCCACGCTGGAGTCTTTCTGCCAACATCACGGTACGATTTTAAACAGGTGTTGTTCACCTCTGAGAACTTAAACATCGTTTCCACCTCAGGAGTTTTAACAAGAACCTTTCTGAAGAAACCAGAGTGTCTGGATTTAGTTCCTGGTGCCAAAACAGTCCCTGTTTCTGGGGAGGAGACTTTCTAATAGTTCAGGAACTATTAGGGTGCTACAAGTACTTGATGCCAATAATATCAATATTAAGACGAAGGACGGACACTTCCTGTAATGTTTGTTGATGTTAAAAAACAAGCCTGTGTTCCTGAGAAGTTTTAAGAGTACGAGTCGAGAGAGAGAGTGAACAAGAGAAACTTAATACATAAACATCAAACGTCTCCGTCTCCATCTGGGTCTTCAGATGGGATGGAAACGCAAACAGGAAGCTCAACGTTTTTGATCATTTTTTGCGTTTAAATACAAAGATGGACAACCGAGAGCTGAACAGGAACTGAGGAAAGAGAGAAAGGATGCAACAAAGATCCCTCGACAGCTCCATCTTCCAAAAGAGATGAAGAGTTTATTCTTCTTCTGCTGCTGTTCTGATCATGACAACATAATGTGAAATCGCTCTGGTCCTGGGGGAATCTGGCAGGACCCCCGAGATTCCCGATCCGACATGTAGACAGTTAATTATCAGTTCAATTATGTGAATGTGACCTGAGATCTCTGGTTCCCTAATTGATCATAAAGTTAAAGATTTTAGATTAGCGAGGGTGTTGCCTGCCCCTCTTTCTCTCTCTCTTTGAACCCATGCTTCCTCCTCTTCCCCCTCTTCCTCTGAAACCTCCCCCTCCTCTCGTCTGTATGGCGTCACTGGAGCATTGCGTTTCAGCCGAGAGATCCGCTTCCCGTCGTCGGTTTGGCCCATTTCTCTTCCACCTCCATCTTTTCTCTCTCCCACTCTTTCTCTCCTCATTTGCGTTTTTATCTCTTGTCCGATTTAACCCCTCCATCTCCTGTCTAGTCGAGTCCCGTGGCTGATTTCAGTCCAGCTCATCCCCCCTCTGCCTCCCCCAGACCTTTCTCACCCCACCACCCTCCCTTTAATTATCTGTGCCTATCCAAGGGCAGCTAACGACCCGCTAGGAAAGGCTAATTGATTTCAGCCTCTTCTCCTCTTCTTTCCTTTTGTCTTTTCTTTCCTGCTGTAAGACTGAATTAAAGAAACACGGCATGCAGGTTTCTTGTGGATGAATTTAAAGCCACGTTTGGCTCCTCACCTGGTTAGAAACTCGTCCACGTCGACGGTGTGACGGTGATTCATCTTAAATGCACATTAGGTCGGGCAGTTAGCTGCTGCTCTTATCCACGCTCTGTCTATCTATCTATTAATCTATTAATTAGAGGGCTAATTAGGCCAGATGAGAAGCCAACTGACACCATGTCACTCTTAACCCCATTTCCTACCGCTCATTACCTCACACACACACACACACACACACACACTGTAATTAATGAGGGTTTTAACAGCAGCGTGTTGGCTTGTACATCTCAGCTCGACGCTGTAGGCTGAACTGGAGAATCCTCTTTTTATTTCTGTTTTAAACTTTTCATTTTATTTTATTTTTTAGGCCTGTATCACTTCAGGATTCTTAACGGAGGAAATAGGTTTTAAATAAATGGATAAAGCTGGAAGTTAGTGATTATCTTTTTTAAAACCAAACGTTCGGCTTCTGCTTTGTCTATACATCAATCTCTCTTATTTTAAAGGTTATGAATAATTATTGGTCATTTCAGAGTTGAATGCAGAAATATATTTTTTTTATAGTGGTGAATCTGAGCCATAAACAACAAACACGTGACACACAAATGTTCATTAAACAAGAGAAATAAAACACAAATTCAATCCAACATGGACACGCAAAGACAAATAAAGTTAAAAGAAAATGAAATGAAATAACATAAAACAAATAGTGACAACTGTTAATGTCTCAGGTTCAGCTTTCAGGACTTGCTTTAGTTTTAATCATTGAAAATGAATAGAGAGAAAATAAGTGATAAAATAAGAAAATGAGACTTGAGACTAAAAAACTCTTGAAACTAAGAAACAATCAGCTGATTTTTATTTAACTTAATAAACAAAATGACGCGTTAATGTTGAGATTTTTCTTTGTTTTTTTAACTTTACTTTTAACTAACTGACAGTAACATACCTCACAAGATATAGGAGATTATCTTGACAGATGACAGTAATAAATAAGGTGGGTTTTGATTTTAGGTTTTGTTTTGATCGTTGCAGGTCACAAACCGTCTGAACCTTTTGTTCGGATGATCAGTTTCTATTCTATTAGAAGCCAAACCCTTAATAAATAATAATATAATTATTATCTGGTGTGTTTTCAGACAGGATGTCGTGTCAGAGACACATTGACACCCGAAATCTGCTGAGTCTTTTTGGACATTTTGGCAGTGATGTAGATTCTGTCCTCTAACAAGCTGCAGCCTCTCCAACTAAAGTCAGATGAGTCGTTATATTTTAACAGCTTCAGCTGGAGTTATAATCTTTATTTCTACATGTTGAAATAGTTTTCAGGAGACAGTTTTGGTACAAGTGAACATTAGAGAAGAAGCTGCTGAAAGAACTTCAGAACTGAGCGCTGACTGTTTCAGGTTTGCTGGTAATTATGATGATCAGCCTGGTGTGATTATCGGGGTGTGTGTGCCGGCTTTCAGCTCTCTGTCCGTGATCCGTTCTGGGGTCATGGACAGGATGACCCCCTTAAACACACACACACACACACACACACACACAGTGAGCAGCTGGTGTGACGTCCATCGGTGGTCAGTCGGTCTTTCAGGCCAAACACCCTCTGGCTTTGGCCCAACAGGAAACTCTGTGTATGCAAACACACCCGGACAAAGCAGCCGCTCAGGGGGAACACACACACACACACACACACACACACACTGAGCTCAAACAACAGGCAGGAAGTCAGAGAAGCGCAGTGGCCCCTGTGTGGCTCCCTGAGAGACCCCAAACAGAAATCACATTCCTCTTCACCGTTTCCAACGACGACCGCGACCTGCAGCTGATGAAGCTGTCAATCAACTGGTCCACTCGTCAAACACTGCGATCAGACTCGTTTATTCCATGCAGTAATAATTATTATCAACATTATCTCACAGATCTTTAAAAACTCCTCACAGATGTATAGTGCATTTTGTTGGGGACTGTTTTCAGCGGCGGATGAATCCACATGTGGTGCTGTAGAGAGTATTTGGGGCAGCAGGACGGTGTGAACATCACCAGATTAATCCTGTAAGACGTTAACGTGTTTTATAGTTTAAACAGCCGGGTTTTGTCAGAGGTCAGAGGTCAATAAACCAGCAAAATGTGCATTAAAACAGCTGAATATTAAACGGAGTATAAATATATATGAGAGAGGGATAGAAGATTCAGGCGTCCTGGTGACGTCGTGGTTAAGACACATTATATATAAACATTTTATATCATGTTCTGTAATATTTATATTCAGTTCACTTTATTCTGAAAATCTGATTCCAAGTCGTCAAATAGTGTGAAAATAAAATCAAAATGAAGCTCTGAGTCGTGTTTCTATTAACCGACTGACACCATGTGTTACAGGAGGAGCCCGTGTGTGTGTGTGTGTGTGTGTGTGTGTGTGTGTGTGTTAAAGTAGAACATCAGTAGAAACAGTAGATGTATGAAAGTGTGTGTGTGTTTCCTCTGGGTGGTGTAATTTTTATCATTTAATCTAACTGACACACACACACATCCTAACCCCTCTGGGCTCTGGTTGACGTGTGTGTGTGTGTGTGTGTGTGTGCGCTTCCCTGTCACAAACCATCTCACCGGGACTCATGTTTAATTATCTACCCAGCATGCCTTGGTGCTGGAGCTCAGCGCTTCGTCTAATGGGATGTGAAAAGGGACACACACACACACAGATTAACACACAAAATATGAGTGTGTGCGTTCAGCAGACACATGTTAACACATACTGTCACACACACACACACACACACTCTCTGTGTGGTTAATTAGTGCAATTAGCCTCTCAACTGTCCAGTGATGTGTGTGTTCAGGACTCGTTAGCTCATGATGATGTTTACAGCTACACACACCAAACACACAATAATACACACACACACACACGTTGTTCAGGTTCCTGCGGTCTGATACTTCTGACAGAAACTGAGCAAAAACATGCCGATTATCTGTTCAGCCATATCCATGCAGCCCTGACCTTCTCACACACACACACTTATATACACACTCTCTCTCACACTCACACACACACACACACACACTCTCACACACACACACACACACACTCTGCTGGATCCAGGCCCTTAGCAACTCCAGCGGCGGGGGAAGGCATGCGTTTCCTGGGTCCAGTGGCCTCACATTTCCTCTCTGTCCTCTGGAGGACAGAAGGCCAGAGCCCCACTGAGCACACACACTCTCTCACACACACACACACACACACACACACACACACACTCGGCGACACCTCCAGGCTTTGTCCGGGGGCTGTCGGCCGTAGTCTCGTGCCCAGCCTCCCTACTCTCTCTCTGGGCCGGGGCAGGAAGGAAAAAGCCCCCGGGACATTCCGTGATGCTAGCTGCTGCTGCCCCACCCACCACACCCCCCAACACACACACACACACACGCACACACACACTGGTCTCCAGGAAGAGAGTTAATGAGATTCTGCACACCGGCCCAAAACTCCTTTTTTAAATTTTTTTTTTAACAGTTTCGCTTTTTCATTCTCTTTGGGTTTTTTGTCTTTTTTCCCCCACAGTTTTATCTCCCATCATGCAC
Organism: Macquaria australasica; assembly: GCA_005408345.1. NCBI lineage: Eukaryota > Metazoa > Chordata > Actinopteri > Centrarchiformes > Percichthyidae > Macquaria > Macquaria australasica. The sequence goes on along the minus strand of SEMN01001412.1, from coordinate 35,727 downwards.
CTCAGGATCCCAGCTGACCCCACGGGGCGAGGAGGTGCTGATTCCTGCCTTCATTCTGATATACTTTACTTTTATTTGACCTTTTTAAACCTCACTGAGTTTAAACAAATCTCTGCTTTGTTTTCTGAGCGCTTCGTTAAAGTGTGGAATTAACTCTTTAACAGTTGGACGGCTTCTCTCGGGATCTAATCAGGGACATGTAGATAATATTAATATAATAATAAATAATATTAGTGCAAGACGATCAATAGAAAGTCAATAGATCAATAGAAAGTGCAGCTTCAGAAACAAACAGACCAGAGAGTAGAGAAGCTTAAAGCAACAAGAGACCAGTCGATCAATAATCAGGCATTTTCTCTGGTTTGTCCGACTTCAGGACACCTGATCGGCCACTGAAACCCTGGAAAATAAAAAATGTAGAAGATTTAGATGTTTGTTTCATCAGTTAAGTCGTAACACAGAATTTGCTCTTTCAGTTTTCTTTCCATCTTTATTTCCTCTTTTTGTCGTCTTTCTTCTTTCTGCTTTCCACTTTTTCAACTTCACAAAAGAAAGAACGTAAAAAGTTAAATCTGGGATGACGACAAGAACAATATTCTCAAAATAAAGAATAACTGGAAAACTGAATTTCCTCAATTGTCTTGACAGGAAGAAGGAAGTTTCAAAATGTACAAACCTGGTTTTCAAATAAAAGAATAAATAAAAGTCAAATTAAAAATCTAATAAAAATCCTGAAGCGACAGTTTACAGATCAGACAGATGATCAGAGTGTTTTACAGGAGGCTCAGTACTGATAACTAATCAATACTTTCTTCTCAACATGTTTGTTCAAAAAAAGCAAATAAAGTTTTTAAAACACGAGAAGTGCAGTTAGAAAAATCATGATTTAAATCAAGAAGTATCTGATCAAAGAGCACACACACACACACACACACACACTCATTTCATGGTGGAAGTATCAGCCTGTTGTGTCTCCTTCTCCATTTCCTGCGCCCCCCCCCCCCACACACCCCCTGGAGGAGGTGTTGTTATTTTGTTAAGGGGGGGGACAGCTCAATATCCCCCCTCTCCTGATCCTGGACTAATCCCAGCGGGCTGAATGAGCTGCTGTTTACATGGAGGGATTAGTGCAGAGATTAGAGCGATCAGCAGTTAATGATACTCGATTGGTGAACAATGTGCCCCTCGTCTTCACCCTGCCTGTCCCTCACGGTGTCTTATTTTACCCTCGGAGGGCCATTTCTGTGGGTCAGGAAGTTTTATTTTGTAGGAATATCACTCGTGTTCACCTGTATTAAAGGTCTCTGCGTCCCTGTGTTTTGTCTGTCAGGGAGGAGAGGGAGCGCTGGATCCGGGCGAAGTACGAGCAGCGTCTGTTCCTGGCGTCGCTGCCCGGCACTGAGCTGTCTCTGGGCCAGCAGCTGCTGAGGGCCACGGCCGAGGAGGACCTGCGCTCCGTCGTCCTGCTGCTCGCCCACGGATCCCGGCAGCAGGTCAACGAGACCTGCGGAGACGGAGACGGACGCAACTCGCTGCACCTGGCCAGCCGCAAGGGCAACGTGGTCATCACGCAGCTCCTCATCTGGGTAAGACCGAGATGATCCCGGGTGTTTACATGCAGAGGTCAGGTGTGAAGATCTCTGCACCTGCACACCTCAGACTGGACTGTTTTTAGGCCCGACAGGATGTTTCAGAGGTTTCCAAACTGCATTTCAACATCATGTAGAGAGAAAGATTTACAGAAAATATAATAGATACAAAAATACATTTAAATGTGGAAATAAATGACATAATCAGAAGGTTTTACAGACTCATGACCTCAGTATTTCAGCCTGACTTCAGTGTAGTTTTGTTTCAGGATCTGTATCATTTTGAAAATTCTGTAAAAATGTCTTTTAATTTGGTTATTTTTTAACATTCACTAGGTTTGTTGTAAAACTTCCCAGGAACTCGAGGGGCCTTGAATGGCCTGTCAGGCTTTTAATGTGAAACATCTGTGCAGGAAGTGTTGAGTTTCGCCACTAAATTAAAAAAACAAAATCAAGTAGAAGCGATTGGCATCAATTAAAGTTAAGTCTAAAACAAAAACATCATGAGCTGATTTGATAAATAATCGTCACTGAGCTTCTTCTTCTTCTCTCTCTGTCAGTACGGCGTGGATCTGATGGCGAGGGACGCCCACGGCAACAGTGCGATGGCGTACGCCCGGCAGGCCAACAGTCAGGAGTGCGTGGACACGCTGGCTCAGTACGGCTGCCCCGACGAGCGCTTCCCGCTCATGGCCACGCCCAACCTGTCGCGCCGCAACACCAACCGCAACAACAGCTGCAGCAGCGCCGGCAGCGCCGCGCTCATATGACGAGGAGACGCCACCGTCTGACTCTTTACGACAAACAAACAAACAAAGCCCGACTTGGGAGAATCCTGACCGCTTATTTTGGGAACCACTACCTGATGTGACTCTAAGCCCCGCCCACCTCACCTGACAGTTAAGACTGATTTAAAACTGATCGCAGCTCAGCTGTGACGCTGCGCCTGTTTGGGAGAAGCCTCAACGGGGGGGGGAACCCCAAAGCATGGTGGGAAATGTGGTCCGCAATCGACCGAGCTCGACCTTCACCTGTCGTCGAGCTCAAAGACGCCGCTGGGAAATAATCACATGACTTGTGACAGCCAATGACGGCCAGTCTGAAGCTCTAGGGACATCATACCTCATCACACAGCTATAATCTAACACTACACGACCAGTTCCCGCTCGAACTCAAGACTCCGCCCAGCAGCCAGTCACCATCTTCAGTCTGTCTCGCCAAAACATATCGTCAAATCGTAGACGAAAATATCACGAAGGAAACGAGGGGGGGGTCTTCGTAGCATGCCCACACACACACACACACACACACACAGGAAGCCATCTGAACTGCACATCATCATCATCACCTTCATCACCTGTTTGATCCCTGCAGCGTCAGTGTTTCACCTCTCCTCACCTGTACTTTTTATTATTTTATGGATTCTGTGAACTCTCCTGCCTCCACATGCTTGTTTTTTTTTTTTTTTTTTTTTTTTTTTAATGTGAAAAATATCTCGATGTTTAAGAGGAAAAAAAAAACAAGATATCAGATCTTAGAGGTAAAAATGAAGTGTGGTAGATCGCATGTCCTAGACACTTTTTTATTTGTTTTAATTTAGGGCATTTGTCCTGGATTGTGGATATTGTGTCTCGATGTGCATTGCTGGACCAGTCGTTAAACGTGTCGACACAGGGAGGGGGATTTCTTTCTGTCTTTGTTTCCGGGTGTATAAAGTCATGAATTGTACAGAAGCTCTCGCCAGGCTCAGGGACCGCAGACTGTCCATCAAACACCACATCGTCTTTTCCCAGAGTCCTTAAACCAGCGCTCAGGTTTCATTTGCTTCAGAAGTTAACTCAATTTAAACTCCAACAACAATTCACAAAATCATAAAGGAGATAATTCCTCCGCTAATCTCGGGCTGGACGGTATGATGTCAAATCTGTCATGATGTAATGATGTATGTGTTTCTTTTATTTCGTTCTAATACATTGATTGTTTTGACGTCACATTTTACCAGAAGTGACGTCTTCAGATTTCTGTTTTTGTCCCAACAAACAGCCAGAAAACCCCCAAAATATTCAATTCATAATCCCAGAAGGTGCAAATAAATCTGAATATTAAGGGCTGGACGCAGTGAATTCAGGATTGTCTGGTTCTTAACTAGAGTGGATTCAGACTATTTATTTATCGTAAAGTGAAACGAGAGATCGTTTAGGTTTGTCTTCCAGCCCTGACTCATTCAACGTAAAAACAGGATTTGCATTTTTGGGAAATCATCTGTTCTTTGTTGATTTTGTTTCTTCATGTGTTGGATTTCAAAACTTTTGTGACAACAGAAAAAAGTCCTGAATAGTGAGCATCTTAAACCTGAGCCTGATTTACATCCTGGTCACATAAGATTTAATTTAAAGTGTCCCTGAAGTGAATTTTTATTGTTTTAACTTGTAAGGAAGCAGCTAAGAAACAAATGGAGCGACAAAGGGAATTTATCTGCTTCTTCTTCTTCTTGTTCAGGTGTTTTGTTTTTAATCGGAGTTCAGTTCATGTAATCTGCTGTCGGCTCCGACAGATCGCAGTGACGATGAGAGCGTTAACGGGAGGAGACGAGCTGCTTGTTTCATATCAGCTGGTACGTCTCAAACTCTAAAACTCCTTTTTCCTGCTAGCAAACGTGAAATTAACAGGTTTCACGGTGACAAAATGACATTTCTGTGTATATAAATCTGTCTGTAATGTTATTAGAATAAGCTCTCAGTTTTTCCCGTCCAATCAGACAGTCTCCCTGATCTGCTCAGCGAATCACTAAGAAGGGCTTCTTCTTCTTCTTCTTCTCCTCCTCCTCCTCTGGTCTGGGAACCTCCTTGTTGTAAATATTCTCCTCTTTCTCCGTCACTTTCTCTCTTTCAGCGGTGACGCCATGTAAATTAGGGAACACAGGAAGTACTTTCTGTACGCCGGTATGTCGGGTTGCAGAGTGGACGTGGTTTATTCTAATGTTTGGTTGTGTTGGAAGAAACGATATCAGCGTGGACTGAATGTGGCGTGTTTTGGCTCGGTGTTGCGCCGATCCATCCGGACCAGGAAGTTAAACTTTAGCGGGTAACCAGGCGTCTGAACCAGTCGTTCCCAACCTGGAAATGTTTGGAGAATTCCAGTCTGAAGGGTCACAAGAAGATTTACACCAAAAAATCCCACAAAAAACTGAACATTTACACTTCATAAAGGGCCGTAGTCACGACCACTTACATCTAGTCCAAGATGATTCCAAGTCCGAGTAGTTTCCAGAATTTTAGACAAGTCGAGTTTAAATTTAGACAAGTCTGAGTCGAGACCCAGTGGGCTAGAAAGCAAATCAAAACCACTGAAACCAAAACAGTGCCCATTTGGAAAATAAGCTTTACCTGGACTTGGTCTGGCGAAGCTGGTGGCCGAGACAGAGACGAGTCCAAGATGATAGAAGAAACGTCTTGACACTGAGGCCGGACTCTCGTCGCCCTGGCTCCACAAAATTCAGACAATCCTCAAATCTTGCTTATCTTCTTAAAGTATTCAAATGAAACAAAAAGAACTCACTCTTTGGTTGTCCTAGTCGTAAAACAAGGATGTAGAGAACCGGCAATGATCTGTAAGAAGTGCACGATTTTAAGGGAGTCACGAGCCAAACAGGTTGGGAACCACTGATCTAAAGATCCAATGAATGGATCATGAACGTCGCAGGTTAATTTCAGGTGTCGTCACAAAACCACATCTTTCTCACCCCGTTTGACATCGACGTGGATTTGACTGAGCGTTGGTTTCTTTCGGTAGCTGGATGTGAAATATGTCGACTGGACGCTAACTGATCAGGATCGTGCTGATTTTTTACCTTCGACACTATGCTCAGCGTCGCCTGCTCGTCTCTTCGTCTTTGCTCTCTTCGCTGTTTCGTCCTCAGATTTTAACGTAAAGGTTTGCTGCAGAGGTTGAGGAGCAGCTCTCAACCCCGACTGTGTATCCAAGCAATATTCATAAACGCATCGATCACTGTCGCATGGTGACTTCATTCGCTGACGTTGCTGCAATATTCCCATTAAACCACAAACACTCTGTCTGTTTGTAGAAATGTAAGAACAAGCTAAAAGAAAAACTCAACACGAACTCTAACATTTTCCTCCTTATGCCTTTTTTTTTTAAACGCCTGCCTTTACGTTCCTAATTTCGTCCAACTTGTTACTGTACGTGCCACCAGTCATCTCAAAGATGGCGTTTGATCTCCCGTAAATACTAAACCAAGACGTTTGACCGCAACTTGTGCGTTCAAAGTGTTTCTTTTATGTTTTTATATCTGACTCGTCCCGCATCTGTCCTGAACTGGGACGGCAGGACGGGGCAAAGACGTCCCTTTATTTATGACAGAAATGCACTAAATCTGATTCGGTCCGTCTTCAGGCCGACACACTTTCCACTACAGCTTTCTTATATTGGCATGAACTGAACTGTGCTTATTTCTCTAAGCGGTGGCGGTGAACACTTCAGCATGGCAGCATTGTTTCAGCTTGCAAGCAAACTATTAATACTTTTACTTTTAGTCAGTTAAACTGCTCTTTTTTCCCCTCTGAGAAAATAGGACATCCTGTGAAGCTCCAGCAGCAGCTCGCTGACATTAGCCTCATTCTTTCAGTAGAAAACGTTCAGTCTCGTCACAGCAGGAAAAGTTCGGAAATATCTGTTTGTATTCACAGAAACTGCTGAGTCATCCGTCGCTGAACATGTTAGCATGGTTATTTCCAACTTGCAAGTGAACTTTTACTACTTTCCCCTCGAGTCAGTTGAACCCGTTCTTTGTTATCCTCAAAACTAAACATAAAAAGTTGGGAAACGTTTAGAGACTACAAACATCCTGTGAAGCTGCAGCCGCAGCCAGCTAATCTCGACTAACGGACAGTAGCGTGGCGCCGTGTATTCTCTAGTGGTGTTGGCGCCGATATTACAGGCTCCAGGCTACGAACACGTGAAGCTGCCTGCTCGTAGATGAGTCGCGTCTGCTTTGAAAGACGGCGGGAGAACGAGGAAACGCTAATATCGCCGCTCAACGCTCAACACTCGCCACCTGTACATAGACTTCAAATTAAACAGCTCGGTATGGTCAACGTTTGGTTCGTCTGGTTGTTACCTCTTGTAGCCTTTGCCCCTAAGCCCCACCCGCCAGGGCTGTCCTCCACATTATTTATAAACGCACCCCGTGAGGAAGACTCCGCCCCCCTCAAACCTACGTGGGGTTTTTTTTTGTATGTTTTTCTCCGACCTCCATCTTTCCTTATTATTGTTATGATTTCATCCGGACACATTATTGTTCTTATTGTCATTCTAATTATTCTAATTATTATTATTATTATTGTTATTGACCTTTTGGCTGTACAGTACCGTTGTTGAAAAATTTTACTTAATACAGAGTCTTCTACTGTAATGTGTCTCTTTTCAATAAAGACGAGAATAATGCTTCTTAATATAACCTCACGTGTTAAAGGACTTTTTTGTGTTTGATGGTTTTGCTTTAAACTGGATTTAATCTCTTTGGAAGCATCTCATAATAATAAAATCTTTATCTTGTGTTTGTGGTATTTTTGTACCAACTAAATTGGGGGGTTTTTTACCTCTAATGCAGTGCTTTTATTTTATTTTTTAGCACAGATTCACCCTTAATGTGCAGAACAAAAACACGTACAGTTCTTTGGTTTTCTTTTCCAAAGGATAAAACAATCAAATGTCTTTTTGCAGCACATGTTTTGGTGCACAACACCTTTTTCCTCTGAGGCAGGTAACTTACGTACCAAATAATGTTTAATTTTGTCAGATGTTTACAGTGAAGGCAGGTTTCATGGAGTTCCTTATTTTTCAATTGTCACTGTGTGAAGTGTGTGTGGGTTGTGTTTGCTGTTGTCTGGTAATTAGATAAAACCCTGCTAATCCCTCCTCAGCCCTGTGTTTAACAGGAAGCCACTGTGTGTGTGTGTGTGTGTGTGTGTGCTGCTTCAGTCAACACACAAAGTTCCTGCAAAACTCCAGAACAAAAATCTGCCGTTTAATCTTAACGGCAAAATGAATTGAGCTAAAACTTCAGTAACAAAGACGTAGCAGCGTATTAGAAATAGTTTGACGAAACAGTCCCGACTCAAGGTCCACTTACTGTTTTTTTCCAGAGATTAAAGAAATAACTAATTCATAGTTTTGTTCAACAAATACGACGAAATCAAAAATGTGTGATTTTTGAATTGGAGTTTGGAATGAGAGAATTTTGTCGCCTCTGACTGCTTCATCGCTTACAATTTCAGATGATTTTTAAAAGATTTATTTTTTTAAATGCAGAACTCTGAAAGCATCATCTCCTGACACCCTGTCCCTCAGACAGCAGAGGGGCTGTACGCTGCAGTGGAGGGCCGAGGCTGATCCCCCCCGGGTCTCATTTATCAGCCGACCGTGACGCCCGAGTTGATTACAATTTGCACAAAAATTCATTAGTCTCACGCAGCCCGCCTGCCTCTGTTCACTCTGCAGGTTAAAGTCCACACGTTAATGTGACTCATTCTGATTTTTAGTGGCTGAAAATAAATCACATTAAGTTTCTGATTCTTCTGGTCCAGAAAACTCAGACTCGCACCTCTGAAGGTGGTGTCAGATATTCAGCTCTCCTCTGATGACATCACTGTGACGTCATCGGGGTTATTTTCTCCTCAAGAGCCACAGAAGACGCCCCTTTAATTTGCTGTCAAATCTCCACTTTAAAAGGTCAACATTTTATTTTTCAAGGGATTTTCAGCTTTTATTATCTCGAGAACTTTTGTCTTCTTTCTCTCGTCTCTGCTGGATGACAGAAACAGATGATTATTATTTTCATTTCAGGTTGTTTTTCCAATAAATTAATCGTTTTGTCCAAAAATTGCCTCAACAAGTTCTGAGAGGCTGCGTCTTGTTTTGTCCAACAGCCCAAAATCCAAAGATATTTAGTTTAAAATGACTCCTAGAAGCTAAAATCAGAGACGTTTCGACTGTTTTTGCTTCATAAATGACAAACAGTTAATCAATTATCAGAAATGTTGCTGATTGATTTTCTAACAGTCCATTAATGAAGTTAACAGCACAGAATATATAGATTCAGCTTTTTAAATGATTTATTGGTCTAAAAGTTATGTTGTGGGCGGTTGCTGCTATGACGACGGAACGTGACGGCCTGTGTACGTGCGTAATAACGTGCGTAATAACGTGCGTAATTACGCACCCGCTTCTGCCAACAGCAAAACAAACGGACTAAATGTTGTTTTATCTTCTGTCGCTGCTGAGGAGAAATTCTTCAACTTTAAACCTTAAAACACTTGAAATGTTTCGTTTCGAGGCGCAACGTGCGTCGTTTACGTAACTTTAATGAGGAAAAAGCTGAATTCTGCGTGGTTGATGAGTTTGTTTTAGTTTGGTGTATTTTTAAAGTTTATTTAGGGAAGTTTGTGATTATTGAGCTTGTCTGAGTTCAGACGTTGAGACAGTTTAGTGTCTTTCCGTCGCCTCACCTGCAGTTTAAAGGCGCGCAGGTGTCCCTGATTGGCTGACGTCACCACGTGTGAGGAGAGGCCGCCAGGTAGGTTTCTTCTTCTTCTGTTTATTCATTTTTTTAATCTCCAGTGGATAATAACTGACCCTCACTGATGGAGTCAGCCGACCTGACACAACCACAAAGCTCCAGGTATTTATGTCTCATGTTAATTTAACCCAACAGGTGACACGTTTACTCAGCATTTCTCCAGAATGAGCAGAATAGTCAGTTTACCGGATATTATCATGTGTTTTTGGGTTTAATTGACTTTAATACTATTATTTATTAGGCGGCCGCGTGAGCGCGCGTCCTGACGTCACAACAACGACCTTTGACCTTCAGGCTGTGATCGTGACGACACGGATGAACAGGAAAATGAGCCCAAAATGTGCTCTGATTTCTGCTGATTTGCTGTTTCAAATTAAATTTTCCACACAAGTTAAATTATTTCTGTCATAAACTGTTTTACGTTTTAAAGCTTTAAAGCGTTTTAAACAGAGGATAAATTTAGTTAATGTATTTTTAAACCTTTTCCTTAATTTCTCAGATCAGATTTGAAGATTTATGGCCTTAAAATCATCGGGCCTTCAAAATAAAATCAAAAAAATCTGGACTTTTTTTAATCAACATCTGGACAACCTGTGGTGAAACTGCCACATTAGTAAAATATCAGCGTTTATGTGTTTAATTAAACATAAACCAAATAGTTTTTTTAAGATTTAAATATTTGAGTTTGATTAAAATTAAAATTAAAAGTCTTGTTTTAGTGGAAAAGAAAGTGAATAAAGAATAAAGCGACATGAATGGAGACAGTGCAGCTGTTAACATCTGGTCACGGTTCATCTTTTAATTCACACTTGTATATCTTTTTTTTTTTAACTCCATACGTCAGGAAATGTTAGTTACTTTTGCACAATTTTATATAAATAAATTAGCAGCGTCATTTTGTCCAAAAAGAAGAAGAAATAAAATAAAAATAAGGTGAAATGAAGCAATAACAGTTTGATCCAAAGAGCAAAGAGAGGCAGAGCCTTTAAACGCTTCACAGACAGGAAGTTCATAAAAACCCCAAATGTTTGGAAACCAAGAACAATATTTCAAATAACGCGAAATCTACACGTGATGTCCTCAGTTTGGTCCCGTCTGTGTATTTACATGGGGGGGGGGGACATGTCAGTTTGTCTCTTCATCCTCCTCCTCCTCCTCAGCGGCGCGTCACCGCTCCGCGTCTTTACGCACAGTTTTTGGTGTCGCTCCAAAAAGATTAGGTTTGAATACTGCGGTTCCTCCTGCAGAGAAATGTGCAGCTTAACGCGTCACCGAGTCTCGTGTTGAGGCTTGAAATTAGTACTTTTTTTATTTTGCTGTAAAGAAGAAAATCACGATGAAGCCTGAAATTATCTGACAAAACACACACGTTTCATTTCAAAGGGTTTCTGGAATCCAAACGTCATTTTCAGTGATTAAAACCAAACTCTCATTTCTAAACGCACCGTTACATCGTCAGACTCTAACAGGAAATTAAAAGATTTGTTAATGTGACCTTTGAAAAACGTGCTTCTTTAACAAACAATTTATGATTCTTGTTTTTAGATTCATGAGATGTTTCCACTTTGTTCCAATAAAAACGAACTCACTTTAAATCCCTAAAACAAATACAGATATAAAGGAAACCAGCAGGTTGTTTTCATGTTAAAATCTCATTTTTAGACGCAGTTTTGCTCTGCGTGACATGACCGTCGGTTATAATTAACCTGAACATTTGATTTCCTTAAAAAGAAGCGAGGAACAACCAGCTCGCTGTCCTGGTTTATTTTCTCTGCCGATTCCTGTTTGATTTTAACATTTTAACCTGTTGGAAATGAAGTGGCATCGTTTCTGTAAGATTCTCCACTTTAACTTGATGATGAAGGTTAAACACGCTGTTCTAGTGTCACTGCAGGACTTGAACCATTTATTCATCTGAACTTAGATGTTTTTGAACGTAAAACCCTGAAAGTGTTTGAAGGTGAATAAAAACCATCACGGGATTCGGCCACGTGCTGAGCGGCTCGCGGTCTCAGTCAGGAGCCTTTTCTTCTTCTACGGTCTGGCCTGCTCCATCTGCTGGTGCTGACTCCTTATTGCGAAGCGGCTCACGTGCACCGGGATGGGGACGACTATTTTGGGGTTCCGGGACGGCTCCCCGGATTTGTTGTTGACGTTCCCGGCTTTGACCCGTTTCCACTTGGCGCGCCGGTTCTGGAACCAGATCTTCACCTGCACCTCGCTCAGCTTCAGCGCATGCGCGATCTGGGAGCGCTCGGTTAACGACAGGTACTTCTTGCAGTGGAACTCCTTCTCCAGCTCCAGCAGCTGCTCGCTGGTGAACGCAGTCCGCCGCCGCCGGTTCTTGCCGCCGCCGCTCCCCCCGCCGCCGCCGCCCGTGCCGGACCCGCCGCCGCCGGAGCCGTGCATGTGCGGGCCGTCATCCAGACCTCCGCCGCCGTCCCCGTCCTCCTTGTGGCACATGGAGGTGAGGTTGTCGTCAGAGCTGTAGTCCAAGTCACTGTCCATGGAGAAACTCTCGTCCTTCCGGCCGCAGTCGTCCTCCTTGGAGTCTTCTTTACTGTGTGCTCTGACTGGGAGGAAGAGGAGAGACACGTTAACATCATCATCATCATCATCACTAAACCAGAAACTTTATTTTACACAAAAATACGAGTATAAACACTAAAACGTGTTCAAATAAAATCGAAACGAGAAATATGTTTTTTTTGTTTTCAAAATAAATCCTGAAAGATTTTAAGCTTCATCATTAATTAGTGGCATCATCTAATTATTTATGTAAAAAATATAAAAATATCCACTTTGATTGTAAAAGTTAAAGAAAGGTGCGTCAAACTGTCCTAAATGTCTCCTTAAAATCTGATTTACGGCAGAAAAAGAGAGAAAACATCCATGAAACTCTTCAAAATTGAGTTCATTATAATAATTAAGTTTTGTATAAAGTCCAGTTTTTAAATCATGATATTAAATTGAAACTGAGTGGAAATCGTTTTATTTTGACAGGAAACGTGTTTGTAAAATGAAGCCAGCTGACTGAGTGAATTAAAGGGGGGGGGGGTCCTGTCCTGTGTCAATATCCATCATCAGATCAGTATCAGTGTTTGGATCAGAGCGGAAAACGCGCTCTGGCTCTGCAGGGAGTTTTATTTTTCACGCGTAATTACGCACGGAGCGTCTCCGCGCGGCGCGTTCCTGCCGCTCACAAACCGAAACGCAGAGACTCAAACTGTCAGCTGTTAGTTTCACAAATAAACAAAATATTAGATATTAAATTCATCGGAGTGAACAAGTTGAACAAACAGCCACCTGTTCATGACTTAATCTGATCAAATATTGATTATCAGAATATTTTAATCAATGGAGCCTTAAAAAAAGACGTTTCTGCATCAGAGTTACAGAATAAATAATAACCATCTTTGTTATTCAGATTTAAACTGTGAACAGAAATATTGAATGTGTTTCTGTGAATGATCAATGACACTTTGGCTTATTTTAATGTTTTAATTTCTTGTTTTTAGTCTCAAAGTAAATCCGCGTTTCAAAGTGGAAAAATAAAAACATTTTGGAAAAGAATTTGGACATTTTGGTGCCATAAAAAACATGAATAAGTAATAAAAAAATGTATTTTAACAACTAAACTAAACCTGCCAATGACATTCAGCTGTTTTCTCTTGTTTTCATTTTTATTTTCAGTTTAAAGATTTTTCTAAAAATGAACATTTATTTAACTTCTAATAAAACAATAAGAACATCTTGAAAATGAAGAAGATAAAGATATTTCTAAAGACACCCCGACATTTAAAGGTGATTTAATGTGGAAATAAATGAAGCTTCAGTGGAAACAAATAGAATCAAACCAGCGTGTCGCCGGTTTTTATTGTATTTTAAGACCAAACATGAACTCAGGGTGTTTTAGGGTCTGTAAACGTGCCGCATTGACCCCGGACTTTGAGCCCTGTCTCGGGTTAAACAGGATGAGTGACCCGCCTACCTGTGGACGTTTGCACCGACGTGTCCGTGTCGTGGAAAGCCTGCAGCGCCGCGGACTCTTTCCCCTGCAGGAAGCTCTTGCCGTCCTCCGCGTCCAGCCGCAGGTCCTGAGTTTTGTCGAAGACCGCGTGCAGCGCCTGCGAGCCGAACTTCCTGGCCGCCTCCTGGTGCTGCTGGGACGGGGGGAAGCCGCCGGGCAGCGACGCCATGAGCGTGGAGGTGAGCGCCATGCCCTGCGTCAGGCCCTGCGCCAGGCTGGAGCAGAAGCCGCTCTGCAGGCTGGGGATCTGCGGGTGCGGGTGGTGGCCGGCGGCAAGACCCTGCTGCAGGGACGGGGGCGGCGGAGGCGGCGGCTGGAGCACCACCGACCGGTACGGCATGAACATCGGGTAGCCGGTGTAGACAAAGTGTCCCGGGCTGGGCTGCGGGGGCCCCCCGATCAGAGAGTCGATGCTGAAGGCGGTGGTGCTTCCGAGTGGCCGCTGCATCACCATGAAGGACGGGCTGAACGCTGCGCTCATATGAACGACCGCTGCAGCTCGGAGGAGACCGGAGAAGAAGCGCTGTGGGCAGCTGAGGAGGGACGACGGACCCCCGGTGGAGCCGCGGCTGTCACCGCCTCTCTGAGGGACCCGGAGTTCAGAGGAGCGATAATCCGATTAAATAAAACCATTCCATCGGTGCGGCGCGGGAAAGAAAGTCACGAAGAGGAAATTATCAGAAAAACTCAACTCGTCTTCTTCCTCCTTTTAGTTTTCCCACAAAAATCATTCAGCCATAAACGCCTCACAGCTCCGGCCTGCGTCTTCCGCTGACGCACCGTGCGCACTTTGGAGAGCGGAGCGTCCTGCGAGGCTCCACTTCAATTTGACCGGACACCGATATCACAGCACCGGGCACTTCTCCTGCCCTCACCCGCTGAGACGGAGGGTGTGTATCAAGTGTGTGAGGATTGTGTGTGTGTGTGTGTCTCCTGCCGCTCAACGCGCGTCCAGAGATGTTTTGGATTCAAATTGCGCTCCCCTCTGTTTAATTGCGCTGCCTTCTCCGCGCGAGCTCCGCCCCCTCGCCGCGCTCTGGCCCCTGATTGGCTGGCGGGGATGATGTGACGGCTCGCCTTTGGTCTCCTGGATGAATGCCAATTACACAAATTGGGACCACAGGCCATTTAGGAATGTGAAAACACATCATCATAAATAATAAGCTGCATATATTCAGTAAATAATCAGTCTATGAACCCCCCCCCCCAGCTCCTCTGTGTGTGTGTGTGTGTGTGTGTGTGTGTTTACACATTTAATCCAGCGAAGTGACACAAAACCAGATTCATATTCAACAACAAAAGACAAACTTCTGTCTGAAATAAGCGATTAAAACTCAAAATAACCCAAAATAATTTTATTTTGAAAATCCTCCCTGAACCTCTGGAATCAGGTCTCTTACTTTATAAAATGATCAGAGTTGATATTGATGGATTCAGTGCTGTAATATCTGAACACGATCAGGTTTATTTGTATTTTAACAGCAGTTTAAAGTCACTGAAATGATTCTTTAAAAACACAGAAATCTGTCGGAGCGTAAAAGTATTTAAGTTCATTTATAGACGTAAAGGTGCCCGGAGGAGTTTTTGACCAGTAGAGGTGCTATGAAGCCGTGTTTTTTACAAGTGAAGAAGAAGACTGCTAGCTAATAAACATGGACATTAGTTATTAAAGTAGATGAAGAGTAACTTATGTCACTTCCTGTCTGGCAGCTCTGCTTTGAACAGACTTTATTAATTAATTAATTAACAGCAGTCTGAAGACCCTGAATCTGTCATGTGTAATTACTGTAAGTTTATTTGGCGAAATAACCACTGAAACACAGTAAGATTATATGATGTTTAGTAGAGGAACCCTCACAGAGGGTCAGATGTTGGGCCCCCCAGTGGTTTCAGAGACAGCTTAACATCCAACCAAACTCTGCTGCACATATGACCTAAAAGTAGCATTTTAAACAAAAAAAACACACGTTTCAGCTTAAAGAGCCACCAGACTTCATGGAAATTAGTCACGTTTTTGAGATTTATCGCTGACAGACAAGCTGGGAGTTAAAATCTAACCTCCCTGTGAAGCACATTCATATCTGCAGTGATTGATGATAAATCCAGCTGCAAAAAACCCCACAAAAACATTAAAATTCTATCAACAACATCTGGAACTGATGTTATGAGCCGTTTCCACGCCGGAGTTTCTCGCCCACAGCTCGTGTTTTTGTGGCTCATGATGAGGTTTGAAGTCGTCGGCATTTTGCGGGGCGATTATCCTGCGATTCATCTCCTCCAAAACTGCACGGCGGCGCTTTAAATCACAATATTTGCTCTCCTGCGCCGGCATCGAACTCCCGTCTTAATGAATCCTGTAATGGCGTCCTCATCAATTAATACAAAACCTCGTCGATGCCACCGGCGACGCAACACATCATCAGATGTAGCCAGAGAGGACGCAGGTGACCTCTGACCCTAAGTGGCTCTCCCAGTGGACACCCCCCCCCCCCCAACCTCCCCTCCTGGGCTGAGTCAAGGGCACGCATGGATACACCCCCCCCCCCTCCCCAGGGTCACTGGGACACGATCTCATTAAAGGCGGCCTGATCTGCAACTGCAATGCAGACATTAAATAGCAGTATTTTTCAATTAAGGCTGACAAATTCAATCAAAATTCCATAGATTAGGATGAAATGAGGCATGGGTCATTTACAAGGGAATTTAATTGCACGGCCATTAGACAAATAGTACAGCAGTCTCTGTCTCATTATCAATCATGCGGGGGCATCAATAGTAAAAGGTTGTAAGGCAGGGGAGGGCGCGGGGGGGGGGGTGTAAGTGTAAGTGTCTGTGCACGGGGAGCGTGCACGTTACAGCGCTGCCACCACCGCAGAGCAGCTAATAAATATCCTCTTTTGTACTTATAAATTATCCAGTTTAATTAACAACATGGATTATGATTGGACTATGATTTAATTAAACCTTTCCTGCATGCAAGCCGAGCGCTGCGATCATCCATTATGGGCTGGGGGAGAGGGGAAGGGGGAGGGGGGAGGGGGGAGTGAAGGTGTGGTGGTGGTGTGTGGGGGGGCAGTTGGAGTGTAACACCACTAAATGAAGCTTCCTCTAATAGGAGCTGCTTACCTGCTAAGATCATCAGTCCCTGCAACAAGCGGCGATAATAGGCCTCCGAATGGCTGCAGAGCGTTTACAGGAATAAACCAGGACGCAGACACCCCCCCCACCACCACCAGCACCCCCACCACCCCCACCCCTTGCATTTAAATCTAAAGCTAAATGGCACAATCTCTGAGAGTTTGCTGATATTATCGCCGCGTGTTGTAAAGTGGAGGGGATGTGGCTGGAAAAGCAATTAGGAAACGCCGGCTGCAGCAGCCGCGGTGGAAACAGATGCCTGGACGGGTGGAGGGTGGAGGAGGGTGGAGGGGACGTCGCCCCGAGCGTCGACACGATTCAGTCAGAGCGGAGCGGCGTGGCGTGGCGGTATCAACCTTTTCATCAGCCTCTAAATGCCAGGCCAAATGTCCTCACACACAAACACACGGCGCTGACAGACTCCCTTCATGAAATAATTCAGTGTCTTTAAACAGCTAAATTGATGCCTTGTGAGTAAGAAGTCAGAAAAAGACGACATGAAGAAGTTAGGGAGGCCGTGCCGGTTGGGTGGAGATGTTTACGGTCAACTCTGACTGTGAAAAACTGTTTCAGGACCCCAAACCTGAAGTTGTGTTTTATCCTGATTGTGTAAAAATAGCAGAATTAGATTATTAGATGTGAAACTCTTCCCTCTGCCTGTCTGTTACTGCACATGTGCAGAGATGATTGTGTGTTGAACGTCAGGAGATGATGAACGGGGACAACAGCCTCATGTTGGCTCTGTTTGTTTTCAGGTCTTTGACGCTCCAGCAGCTCTGGAGAATCCGGATCACAGCCTCCGGTGAGTAAAACCTTCACTCTTTTGCTTTTCATGGTACCAGAGGAGGAGGGCGCCACCAGCTGGCCGATCAGATCTTATCAATATAAAAACTCTGATCTTTGTGACTCTGAGCTCAGCTCATGCGAAGCCACTGAAGATGCTGCCGTGCTTTTGTCCCAAAGCTCAGATCAATTAACATTTAGAGCAGCGATTGGATTTTTGATGATCAGAGCTGAAAGGGGCTCGATTGATTGGCCACTGAGGTCACCCCCCCCAACCCCCCGCCCTGACAATGGCTGATCCAATGAGGGAGGAGGCCTGATGGGGATTGAGTTTCTTAAGTATCTTCTGGCAGCCAGCAGGGTCAGTATTGATCGCTGCACTGCAGAAAACCTCCATCCACACGAGTCATTTAAGATGTGAGAGAATAAGAAATGTAGTCAGAAAACTGCCAAAAAAACTGCTGTTTGGATAAAATAAATTAAAAAGTCGACATATTGATTTTATGGAAGAGTGCATACATGTTTTATTTACTTTATAATTTAGCTCTTTAATCACCTGCTATCAGCTGTTAATGGATTCTTTGTTTTAAAGGCTTTAAGCACTGATTAGATTTAAGCAGCAGTGTTTTTGCAGTGTAACTCCGTCCTGTTTAAGGTCCCGGTTCATCTGTTCTCAGGTGGATCAATGAAAACTGCAGCGGGACTGATTGTCGAGGCATTTTTTAACACACGTGTGCAGGTCGTCTCTGTTTGACAGGTCTTCTTCTTCTCTTTCTTCACCTTTAACTCTCTCCTCTACCCATGATGCTCTTCTTCTCTTCACCTTCTTCTCCTCAGTAGCTGTAAATTAGATTTTATCTATATCTATATATATATATATATATATATATATATATATCTTGTTTCTGCATTAATATTACTATAGATATTATAGATAGATACTATAGATAATATTACACAAACATAGCATCTGGACTTTGTTCCTGATCTCTACGGCTGCTGCAGTTACCACTAGTTTTACTGTTACTACGAGTCAAATCTATAAATAACAAATAGATGTAAAACATCTTATTTAAATGGTAGAAAGGGTTTAAAAAAGCACAACATTAAGCAAAGTCTAAACGTCTAAATGATTAGTTTGGCTGCATTGTGGGACGCTCTGTCTTGATGGTGGTGTAGAGGGACGCTTAAGCTTTGTTAACCGGAGCTACGAGCTCGCACAGAGGCGTTTATGCTCTAAACGCGATATCCGTTGCAGTATTCTCCGAAACACCAGGGGGCGTACAAAAGAAAACATTGTGTGAAGTGAACGAATGTTAGCGGGAGGTCGTCGTAAACCAACTTGGCTGCACTCAAGCTTGCTGTTGTCTTTATGTGTTAAATGTGGTGCCAGTCTCTCTCCATGAGTCCAGGATCAGTTGGGGGGTCTCTGTGGTCTGTTCTGGAAGAGTCGTAGAGGTGCTTGTAAAGGTGTTACAAAAATTCGGGGGTACGTCCGCATTGCGAAGCCTTCAGCGCTTGACACAAGTTATGTGTTGACCTAATTTTTGGGACGCTCTGTCAGGAAGCTGGTTTATTGGGACCCTTTGACAGGACTCTGGTGCACTTTGTCAGGAGTCTGTCTTGATGGTGGTTTGCAGGGACGCTTGGTGAGGACACATCAAAGAGTGGAAAGCCACAAAATCATATTTCTTGTTGCATTTTTTAGTTTTATGATTCAGCAGTTCAGCACGTCTCGGCCTCTAAAATTCAAACCTCCGTGTCTGAGACTTACAGACTCATTAAAGTCGCTGCGACCTGACAAAACTGTAAACCAGCTTTACTGCTCACAGGATGAAATACGTATTTAACGTGTTCAAAAGCCAGAGGTTCGTTTAAACATCACATTTTTACAGAATCTCCTTCATCAAATAGTAAATTATTGAACTCACACAACAAAAACAAGAGAGGGAATCCTCAGTTTTCTCCCAAATTAAAAGCTCAGTTAAAGTTGATTAACCCACAGCGCCCCCTGTAGGCTGATTAAAGCACTGCACACATTCTGATGCAAAACATGTTCGTTTCTATTGAAGTCTTAATGGACTTTTATTAAACTTGACAAAACAAAATCTTCACTTTAACCTTCATTTGTAAATAATAAAGTTGATTTCTGCTCTTTAATTACATGCAAGAACTGAGTACAAATAACTTTTAATTTTAAAAGCTGGACAGTGGAGGCTGCTGTACCTTCAAATATTTCCTGTAAATTTTAATGATAAAATCTGGAAAAAAAAAAAAACATAATACAAACCTCTGGATGCCGTTTATCTGCAAACAAAGAAAATATGAATTTTAAAAAGTGAGAAATCGGAGCCTGAAACAATCAGGTGTTTGAGTGGATTCAATACTTTTTATATGGAAATTTTCTACATGTTTTTATATTTTCTTACTGTTGTGTTTATTGCTCAGTTTAAACTTGTGTTTGCAGAACTGAGAAAAGGCTTTTTAACAATAATTAACATTTTTAACAAAATGCCAAAATATCAAAAATCTAGAATCGCAGCATTTAAAACAGAAGTTTGGCTGATTATCAGCAGCAGGCGGAACATTTTCAGTGAAAACAAACAACTAGACAGATCTTCCTCTACTCAGTAACACGTGAACTTTGGTTCTTGCAGTGTCTAAAAAAAGAGGCTGTTTAATATGTTTCTTTTTGTTTTTAATTGATTCGTGTATCTCGAGGGTAATGAGTTGTTGCTAATTGTTAAAACGTTTGATTCAGTTTTGATGCACTTTGTTGTTTCGTCGTCAGCTCTGGATTAAAGAGTCCACGGTGACGTCTTCACGTCTTTATTCAGTTTAAAATGATTTAAAACAGAAGAAAGCAGCAAATCCTCACGTTGACGATTGAATTGATTATCCAGCTAGCCAATAGTTTCAGTGGGGTCTTTTTTAATGAGCAAACTGGACTTTTGTAGATTCATGAAAGTCGCATCTTTATATTTATTGGATGTTTTTTTGTTTGAAAGGTCTTTAAAATGGGTTTGAAATCTATTATAACCCACATCCCTGTGGTTTGTACTGAGAGGGTTGTGAAGAGTGTTTTTACTCGCCGCTTGATTTTGGAAATAGAATAAAACAGAAAAGTGACGTGGCAGCTGCAGTCGGAGGGTTCGAGCATCCATCAACCTGCAGCAACTTTCCAACCCTCCCAGCAGCACAGAGCAGCCGCTAATAACTGCTGTTACACACAGAAACCAGCCCCCCCCACCCCTTTAGGCCAATACATGTGAAGGCACACAGCTTGACCTTTGACCTCTCGCACCATAAAAACATGCAGGTAAGTATACGCTCCCTGCCGCGGCAAACCCAGGGGATTAGAGACGTCCACGCACTGAGACAGACACGAGTTCAGCCGTCCAGACGGTCGGGGGGGAGAAACCCTCCGAAAAACCAGAAGAATCAGACGAGCTAATTAGATCTGGCGAAATGTTCACCTCCTCTCCGTCTTCCACACGGCTAAAAGAGACTTATTTAATTATTACAGCCTTAATTACAGCTGGTACAATCACCGAAATAGGATGCGAGGAGACGGCGGCTAAAATTGGGTTAGAGCCGCCTCGCCGTGCCGGCTTCCTCTGGGTTAACTGTGTCGGCTTCCATTAGCAACATGAAGAGGCTCCACATGAATGAACGCCTTGTCTTTTAAAACACCTCTCCTCCTCCGGCCGTTCAGTAACTCTATTACCTCCGTCTGTTGTGTTTTCACGCTGGTCCAGAGATCAAACGCGCCTGAAACCTGTCGAGCTGTCATGTGTTCACAGACGGAGAGCCTGTCAGACTGTGTTCAGGGCATCACTGTGGGAAAGAGTGTAACTGAGTTGTTTCCTGTCTTGGTTTTAGTTTTGGGTTTTATTCTGTTTCTGTCAGACGTTAAAAACTACGGTGGTCGTGAGGATGAAACGATGCTTTTTAAAATTTCGTACTAAAATACTTTTTGTTTCAAGTCAAAAACACACAAACCCCCGAAAACAAATGCGACAGAAAAACGCTGCAACTTCTGCATTTGTTTTTGTGTTTTTGACTTTGCATCGTTTCTGAAGCTGCCAGAAAAGAAACAAAAAGTTATGTAGTGAGAAATTTTAAAGGCATCGTTTCGTCCTCACGACCTTCAGGTGTCTGAGGTCGGATCAGTTCTGATAGAAGAGTTTGACCTAAAAACAGGTTGCAAACTGCCTCATGATGTCCTAACTAACTCCACGCCACACAGAGACAAACGAAGCGCTTCATTCGTTGGCTGTGGACATTTGAACTTCCAGTAGTCCAGAAGTAGATTGATCCATTTATCTGTTCATTCTGTTTCAGCAGAAAACACATGAATGAAAAGAGTTTCCAGCTGTACGCTGCAGGACTGAGCTCAACACGCTGCAGTTTGCATCATTAAAAAGTGATCACTTTACGGTCAACAGAAACTAGATAAAGTGCTGAACGACACAGGTCAGGAGGTGTGTTTCCCCCTGCTTCCAGCCATTATGCTAAGCTAAGCTAAGCTAGTCACATTCTGACTCCAGCTCTGTGTGGTGATGAGAAGAGTTTGAATCCACCACTGGTGTGATGTTTGTTCCCTGGTGGAGGTTATTGATTAAATGGTTTGTGTATTGGTGGATATCTGAGCCGAACGGCAGATAAGGTCTTGACTTGTCGGAGCCACAGCATCAATGTGTGAGCTTCATGTTAATGAGGCCGCGGTGGTTTTGATTCCTTCTCGAGACGGACAGAGAGAGAAGTCAACAGCCACGTTAACCCCCGGACACTCAGACGTTTGATGAAGCGGCGAGCGCCGCTCTCCCCTCGCCGCGGATCCAACATCATTAGCCAGGAGAGAGACAGTATGTTTCGGCCCGCACCGCCGGTAATGAGCCCTCGCCGATCATCCCTCATGCCGTAATTAGCGGCGGGCCCGCCACTCGGGCCCCCTGCTCGCCGCTAATGGAGTGAACAAGGCAGAAAACGAGCGCTATTAAGCCTGGACATGAATTCCAGCTCGCCACGTGAAACCCTTGAAACATAATCGTCTTCATCATTCAGTGCTCCGACTCCGGCCTCCTCCGGATCGCTGCGTCGTCTTCCGTCTCCAATCAAAGCAGGATGGATCGGGAGAACCGGCTTCCTGTGCTCGTCTCCAGGTGGGAGACTTCATATCAGAGTCTGACTCACTTTTAAATAGGAGCGCAAGGAACCCGGCGGAGCCGCGTGGCCGAGCGCTGGCTTTAGTTTGCCTGCTGTGTGGAAGCCAAAGGTAAAATCTGGACGTTAGTTGTGGTTTTAACGTCCTGTCATGGACTCGTGGCTGTGAGCAAAGCTTTAAGGCGCTCGTGCGGCGTTATATTATATTGGATCTGTTCAGTGAGCTGCTAACAGCTACTGTCTTCATTGATGAATCTGTCAGTTCATGGCGATGAGACCGCCGCAGTCAGCGTTATTTAACTTTAACCACCTGAACCACCGCGAGCGGGTCGTCACATAAACATGTGATCGCTCAGCTGATCAGATGAGACCAGCAGAGGTCAAAGGTCAAAGCCACAACAGCAGAGGAGTGCTGGGAAGGGCGATGACGAGCAGTTTGTGTGCGTTTGATTTGTTCATGGGTGTCACCTGTGTGTGATGAGTGACAGGGGGGCGGGGACATGTAATGGCAGCTGGGGGGGCAAGGTCAGGGAGGTGATTGGTCGCATGATCAGAGCGGGGCGGTGTTGGTGGGAGGGGGGCGGGCGGGGTCAAGGTCGGAGCTGATGATGACAGGAGGCGGTTCACGACTCGTCCTCGCCAAACAACGCCGTTCAGAGCGATGTCACTTCCTGTGACCCTCAGACTCATCAATAAATATTTTGAACAGTTTGGTCCTTTAACAGTAAGTGAAGCTCATGAGGACACACACACACACACACAGAAACACCTCCATTCTGGATCAATTAGCGTTCGGGGGAGCGGAGAACAATTAGCCAGCTGGCTTTTATGAAACAAAGCAATTAATGTTATGCTAATAAGTCGGATTTTGAGCAATTCCAGATCATTTGCTAATTACTTTGACGACTCAGATCGTGAGTGATTAATCGGACAGATCTGGATCTTTAACAAAGTCCTCAGAGCTTCATCACAGCTCCGCACGTCACTCCGGTTCTTTGGGTGTTATTGATCCCAGAAACACGTCGGGCCAAAGTGATCACACAGTTTATCAATGAGTTTCATAGGTGAGCAAGTGTATTTATATAGAAAATGAAATGAAAATGAAATGAGCGCAGAGAGGAAACAAAAGATCGTCTCTCAGAGTGGAAACACACATGAAGAAGACGACAACAGTTTGTAAATGAGGTCGTTCATCTTTTTAATGTGAAACACTGAATCCTGATTATTGTCAACTGGCTTCAGCGTTGCAGTAAATGTGCTAATGCTGCTTCCCTCTGGGGGGGGGGGGGGGGGGTCAGCCGGCGGCCATGTAGAAATTCAGATGAGTTCAGCTCCGTCTGACAGGTGAAGAAGCTCCTCCTCCTCTTCCTCCCCTCAGTCGGCAGGATTCAGTAGAGAAGCTGAAGAAGACGTTAAAGATGCACCACAACGCAAAATCTTTATTTTGCTTTTTCACTCAGGAAACGAGAATAACAGGGTTGTTTTTGTCGTGTCGCATGTTTGAGGTCATGCAGATGAAGATTGAGAGCGTCAGTGCGTTAAATATTTACACTTCCTGTGTTCTGTTACAGCTTAAAGATGCCTGAAGTTCAGTGACGTTGGAGAAAAGTCAGCTGACAGCTCAAAAGTTAAAACACAAATTCATGTCATCGAAATGTTGTGATTAGAGCTGCTGCTAACAACTAACTTCATTATATAATTATTGTTTGAGTTTATAAAAGCGACGTCAGGAAGAAGAAATCTTCAGTTTATAACCACAGAAACAGAAAGTTCTCACATCGGAGCCAGATAATATTTGGATTTCTTCTTTTATTAATGATTTTAAACGACAATTCATTTAGTTGTTTCTGGCTTCTTGTGATCATCAACAGCAGGTTTGTGTCTGTATGTTTTAGCTCAGAGGACATGGAAACAAAGTTTATCCAAATGCTGCAAACGAGGAATGAAATTTGGTGTTTTAGGAGGAAAAACTGAGTAAAGCCTTCAGCTTAAGGTGGATCTGGTCTGTGGAGCGAGTCCTGCTGAAAACAGGTGAAGGTGCCATTAAAAGGCAGCTGTTGTCCCCCTCAATTACAGCCCGCCGAGCCACGGCTGATTGGCGTCCCGGCCGGCGGAGGTCACGGCTCAAGCGGGGGCAGCTGGGGGCTAATCACAGACCCTGGTGGGCAGGGGAGGGTCCTGGTTTTTAAGTTGACGGCGAGCGTGTTTATGGCCTTCTCCAAAAACAGAAGCCCAGGTCATAACTCACATAGTTGCCAACAAACCCTCATATACCTCCACTCAGGACCCGACCGCCCCCAACCAGACTCCGTTCAGCTTCTCCTGTGCTGGAGGAAATTATTCACAAGCTCAACCTGGGTCCTTTTCTTAAATCTGGGTCATGATACCTTCAGGACGTTTCTGAAACATCTGTTTACGTCTGCCAAAGTAAAATCCTGCTTCAAATGAAACACTGAATGTTTGCTACTAGAGAGCCAAAGCAAGTAGTTGCAGCTAAATTTAAAAAGTCATATCGACTGTTTTTCCTCCTAAAACACTAAATTTCATTCCTCGTTTGCAGCATTTGGATAAACTTTGTTTCCATGTCCTCTGAGCTAAAACATACAGATACAAACCTGCTGTTGATGATCACAAGAAGCCAGAAACAACTAAATGAACTGTCGTTTAATTTATAAAGGAAGAAATACAAATTATCTGGTAATGTGAGGATTTAGTTATAAATATTTTCAGTAAGATATTTACTGACGTCACCTTGTACTTTAGTCAGACATTTAATAAAACAGTAATTATATAATGAAGTTAACTGTTCGATGATGTCTTAAAGCTGTAACAGATAACAGGAAGTGCAAACGAGGTCAGACTTTAAAATCGCTCGCTCATGTCTTCTTCACTGACGGAGGACGTGGATGAAACGCCATGAGGACTTCCTGCT
The DNA here is from genome assembly GCA_005408345.1 of Macquaria australasica. Lineage (NCBI taxonomy): Eukaryota > Metazoa > Chordata > Actinopteri > Centrarchiformes > Percichthyidae > Macquaria > Macquaria australasica. Next base: position 10,492 of record SEMN01001412.1, on the reverse strand, counting down.
TCACTCCTGCTGTCTGTCAGAGCTTCTTCTGGCTGTTTATAACGTCCCTGAGCTGAAGGCCACGTCGTGTTTGATGGTTACAGGACACCCAATCAATCTACCTGCCTCCGCCTGCAGCTCCAGCACAGATGGAGAAACCACACCATGCAGGATATTTACAGCAGACCTGCTCCCTCTGCATCGCTGCGTGTTCGGCTCTGATGAGGAGGAATATTTAACAGCGTGGCAGGAAACGAGTGGGAGATCCCTCTGAGGGTTGGTCTCGGGGACTGGATGTCACTCTGGCCCCCCCGGTGGACCAGGAGGACCCTTTGCTCTGTAAATGAGGCTGTCAGACGAAGCTGAGGGCAGCAGCATAAACAGCAACAAACAAACAACCCCCCCCCACACAGCCGAGGAGACTGTAAAACGAGAGCTCGGAGGCTGATCACCGTAACCGAGTCACCGAGAAGGACAGCGTGAATGTATAATCCAAACATTCATGCAGATACCGTCCTCCCAACCAGCCATGTAGATCAGAACCGACCCCCTGAGGTGGAGACCCTCGGCACACTGACGGTGTGTTCTGACTTCCTGTCTCGTAGAATCTCGTAGATGCTAATTTGTTTTCCAGATTTACGTTTTGAGGTGGAAAATAACGGCTGCCTGGACTTTGTTTCCTGGCAGGTTTTTTCTAGACTAGGTGGTCTAGGTGGTCCTGCTAAAGACTTTGGCACCTGAGACCCGGCTTCACCTTCGGAGTCCTGTATGTGGTGGTTTGGTTCTGGCAGCTTTGGCTGAAGTTAGTGAAAGATGGCGTGATTGGTGAGAGCGAGACATGAACACATTGCGCTCTGGGGAATTGAGGCCAGTTTCCAGTGTATTTTTCACCTTTTATAGACGAAATGATTAATCAATAATGAAAAGAATCATTTGTTGTAGCTTATTCTCACTTTTCTATTATTATTGAAGTAATCTACCAGGACCTTATGTCTCGTTTGAAAACACATCACATTGTGGTTTTCACGGTTATGTGCTGGACTATTTCTATTTTCTATTGGCTCTGAGGAGTTGCTAGGCAACTAGTGGTGACTCCAGGAAGTCACTGGTCGCCGCGGATACATGGCCTCGCTGAGAAAAGTCATCTTCCACTTTGGTTTGTGTTTGGAGATAAAACGTGTAAACCAGGTGAGCTGTAGAGGAGCTGGCAGGTTAACACGGCTAGCTGTTTCCACCTGTTTCCAGTCTTTATGCTAAGCTAAGCTAACCGGCACAGATACCATGTTACTCTCCACCAGAAGGCGAACTTTTGCACTTTCTCTCCTCCTTCCTCTGCGTCTCTGTGTTCAGGAAGTGAAGTCAGACGCCCCACCTGCGTGAGTTTTAGAGAAGTCCTCGAGCAAAGCGCTGACTCTCCCCCAGCCGACGTGATGCTGAGTGTGTGTACTGACAGAGTTTCCCTTCAGGGATCAATAAATACTTGAATGTGACATAGATACGTATCTATGTATCTATGTCACATTGGAGCAGGAAACAGGAGAAAACAAAGGCGCTGTGACGTGATTAACGACCCCGTGTTTGTCTGCATCCATTAATTATCACTTCATTTGGATATCTGTGTGTGTGTGTGTGTGTGTGTGTGGTTGATCCTCTGGGACCACAACTGGAGCGTCTTCCTGCTCGGGGGGCTTCTTTCTTGGGCGAGGAGGCGGTGGCCCGGACACTTTGTGAGTAATTCGATTAGCGAACGAGGAGCAGAGAAGGTGACGGGGGTTTGTTTCCGCTCTGTGAACCCACCTGGACAGAATCAGACCGAACCAACCGCAGAGACAAACCTTTAAAAAGCAAACCGGTTTGGCAGCGAAGTGCTTCACAAAGACAGACGACACGATGTAAACGGGAACTATATTTTTAACAGTGTAGAGGACGTCAAAGTAATAAGAAGTCCATGCAACAGTCCATGTCTTATGTGCTGGTGCATTACAGACGTGTATGAAGTGTAGTTTTTAGACAGTAGATGTGAAGTTGTGCTTCAGAGGAAGTCGGCTGTAGTAACAAACACTAACAGATTCAGTCTGAGGTACAGTAGTTGTGACCACGTGACGTCATACGGACACGCCCACCACTGACTCTGTGTGTGTGTGTGTGTTGGGGGGGGGGGGGTCCTTGGAGACCTCTTTTGAGAAGTGGGTCAACCGCTTGGCAGGGCAGGCCGGCTCGTTAGCATCGAGTGTAAACACACACACACACACACCTCAGGCCCTCTGGCTGTAATTGGCAACAATGAAAATTACACACAGGCTAATTAGCAGCTTGTTGGCAGGGAGCTGTGTGTGTGTGTGTGTGTGTGTGTTAAGGCGGCTTGATGACGACTCTCCTGAATGTTAACACATTCACTAACTTTTAATATTTGAACTGAAACATCAGTTTAGATGTGACGATACAGGCTTCGAGAGTCTGGAAAGTGCTTGAAAAGGGCTTGAATGAAAGTCTTAAAAACCTGAGCGAACCCCCGACTGTAACTCCAGAAACACAAGCAGCCGAAACTGACCAATCACAGCTCTCGTTGTCAGCTAAACATCAGCACGTTAGCATTTTAACATATTTTAAATCTACCTATTAATTAATGTTGAATGTGACTCAGACTGAACATGAAGGATTATATTATATAGTACTATATATAACATCATGTAGTACTATATATAACATTATGTAGTACTATATATAACATTATGTAGTACTATATATAACATTATGTAGTACTATATATAACATTATGTAGTACTATATATAACATATAATTGTAGTTTTCAGCCTGATCACTACAGTGTTTGTAGTTTTTTGTTGGTTTGAATTAAAAGTCTCAAAGATCCAGGAAGTTGTCACCAAAATAAAAGTATAAAATAAAACTTTTTACTAAACTTTGTATTTTCACATTTCTGCAGTCTGTCCCTCGTCTTCCTCTGGCTTCTTCTTCTTCTTGGCTGCTTTTTCTGCCATGAGCTCCTTCCCAGCGCCAACACTTAAGTGCAGAGGCAAGAGCGCCCTCTGGTGGCTGCAGAGACAAACTGCATCTGTGTGTTTGGAGTTTACAGACAATGAGTTATTCTACTAACTAATCGTATTCTGTAGTTTGCTGCTGCACCACAACAAGTGACTATAATCTAACTCTGAATATGATACATACAAGCATTATGAAGAGTATTGATTAACACACTATTTCAGATCAAACTGGACTTTTCCTGCACTCATTGATCTGAAGGTTTCTGTCTTCAGCTTGTGTAGAAAGAACTTCGATACCCACAAGTCCTGTGTGCTGACATCACTAAACAGTGTGCAGCTGTGAAACACAGTGTGCTGCTGCCCCCTGGTGGCTGGATGATTCTTTGTGTGTGTTTTCATTTTGATGCGTCTCCTCTCATTTCCTCCACAGGAGAAGAAACTTCAAGCCGACAGATGCAGAGGGGGACAGGAAGGGTATGTTTATTCTTTTCAAAATAAAACTCTGGGGAGTCACAATAAAAGAAAAACTTTCTGTTGCATAACTTCCTGCTTCTACCTCTCCAGAACCTTGGATGATCACCCTCCAGGTCTCCCTCCTCTGAGGTTCCACTTTCCCAGCAACAGGCAGGTAGTGTCTTACAGGCCGGTTTCTGACCCACCATGCCACCGCTTGAGCCGGGCACTTTTATCTTTTCACTTTGGGTGTTGGACTTCAAAACTCAATGAGCTTCATAAGGATTGAACACACAAACATGCCGAGCGGTCTTTCGACTCACTGAATCAGATGGTTCCACTTTGTTTCTCTGTGGTGTTGAGTCTTTCTTTTGAGTGTTGGACTTCAAACTCACTGACCCTCATAAGGATTGAACCTGCAACCTCAGAACTGTCAAGCAGTTCTCTATCACAGTGAGTTAATGGGTCAGACTGTCTGAGCTGGTAGCTCAGTGTGTAAGAAGACTGCATGGCACTTGTGAGGTTGTGGTGTTCGATCCTTATGAAGAGAACAGCGAAGACTTTAAAGCACTAAGAAAGTGATTACATTTGTCTGATCCAGTAGCTCAGTGTGGTAAAAGACTGCTTGGCAGTTCTGAGGTTGTAGGTTTGATCCTTAGGAGGATCAGTGAGTTTTGAAGACCAACATTTAAAGTGAAAAGATAAAAGTGTTCAGAGAAAAGGTTCAAGTGGGAAGGTGACGGTTTGAGTTTTGTGAGCTCCAGGTTTGAATCCAGCCTGTTGCCGAGTCACTGGAACCTCAGAGAATCACCCTCCAGGTCTCTGTCCTCCATGGAGGTGGAGGTGGTCTCCCTGCAGGAGGGGGATCTGGAGGATCATCCTCTAAGGTTCTGCAGAGGTAGAAGCAGAGGGCTATGCAACAGAAAGCAAAGTACTACTACAGAATACTTTGACTTTACTACTTAATACTACTGAATACTACTTAATTGCCTGAACTGTTCTTCTAGATGCAGGCTGGGACTCTGTGGTAACTTTTCTTCTCTCTACTTACAGGATTAGGACTCACCTGAAGAGTCCTCCATAGTTCCCAGTAGCTGTGGAAACAGCAGTCCACCAGCAGCATCTGGACCTCCACACAGGTAAAGTGGCATAGATACTGTATGTCTGTGTGAAAGTAAACTTTGTTGTGAGCTCATAATTTATCATTTATTCACATGTTAATCATCTATTCATAATCATGTTTGTATACTTATTAATATTTAGTAATCTCTACTCTTGAACTCTTACCTAGTTTCGTGTCTTCAGGTTTTTATGTGTGTATTCTGAGCAACGTGACTCTTGTATAAAAAGGTCAAAAAGGTCAGCTATATGGTGGAATACAGGTCCTTATATGGAAACGTTTTCTGCTCGGCAGACGGTAACACGAGGATTTTGTTATAGTTGGAAAGTTCCTTAGGTCCAATTGCGGGAGGTAACGGTTTGTGTGGTTGTGAGTGACAGCTGTGTTTGTTTGCTGCAGCATGAAGAGCACAGTGGCAGTGCTGCAAACTTGTGCCTGGACCTTTTTGATGCGTGAGCTTAGTTAACTTGCTGTTTTTTGTTTTCTGTTGTGTGAGTGTGTCCATTGAGACGGAGGCCTGCAAAGTCACTGTCACACTGTGAGTGTTGAGGCTGTTTGTCTGCATGCTCGCAGGCTGTCGGCAGGTGCAGTCTTTGAAATCTCTGTGTGGATGATCAGGTCTGATCTCTCAGCCAGCCCAGGTGTACCTGGGGACTCCTCCTCCAGACCTCAGTGACTGGCAGCAAGGCATGTAAGCACAGGAACGTGCGAGCGATGCAATATAAGTTGAGTAGTTGCACTGGTTAAGGTAGAAACCTGTGAGCAATAATCTACAATATAAGTTTGATCCCTAAAGGTTAAAACTGCATGCATCTTGCAAGTGTTAATCTTTTTTTTTTTCAGTGGATAAAAGGACGAAAACACTCAATTCACAGTCTGCTTACTGTATTTTTCTGGTGCTTTTAACCATATTAAAAGGTATTCATCAATGAAAGGAGTTTGCTCAGTTGTCATGGAGGTGGATTTAAACTCAGAAGTTGTTTGTTCATTGGACTTCCTGCCAGTGTTGGCTTATAAATTAAGCTGAAATTAAACTCGACGAAGGCCTTGTGATGTGGTTGAAAGCTAGTTAGCGGACCTTGAGTCTGGGTTATTTGGTGAAAACGTAGAACTTTGTGTTCCATCTATCTGCCCCAGGCGTGGTATTACTACAGGAACGTACAAAATAAAACAGTCTTTGTTCAAACGTTAATGAGCACAGATGGACACAGCTGAGGCCTGTTTACCTCTTTCATGATATGAATCATCATGGAAAGAAGGTCGTGGTGGTTCAGATATAAGTGGGCTTTGCCTCCACCTAGTGGCCCGTTTAGTCGCCTTTCTTTTTAAATTTGCGTCATGGTCACGCTGCTGTATTTCCCCACCGGAAATAAGTGGATTCCGCCTTCGAAATAAAACACCTGGATCCGCCAAAATAATCTGAATAATCGTAACAAAGGAACAGCTTATCATCTAAATGTCATTTTCACACAGATGGGAAAACCAAACAATTACAGCTAACGTCTAAACACTTCATTTGAAAGGAGTGGTAGAAAGTAACCAAGTGCTTTTACCTTACTTGAATATTTCCATTTTAGTCTACTTTCTACTTAACAAATTAACATTTTACATACACAACATGTGATCACTTTATAACATATGATGCAATGTTATGGATTCAATTTACCAACAGTTTACAAATTAGTTAAAATTGGCTCTGCAGTGACCTACAAGTGCAGCCGTAAATGCTGCTTATGTGTTAACAAATCAGTAATAATATGACACATGTAATAATAACATTCTCTGATACTTGCATAGAAGTATATTTTGCTGAGAACGCTTTTGTACTTTTACTTGAGGTAAGTTTTGAAGGCAGAGTTCCTGCAGTTCAACAGTTATTACTAATTAATTGACTACTACTTCTGGCACAGTGACAGTCTCATACATTTTATTTTGAAACATTTGACCGGATCAGCGTCAGGTTTTAAAAGCAGCTTGACTGTTGGCCAACAACGGTGTTTTTCTAAGCGGCTTCTCTGCAGATTGCAGCCATTTCTGTCACCGGTCTGTGTCCTGTTTTTTCCCCACGTCGTTTTGGGAGAAGCATCTCCTGTCCCTAACCGATATCCAGCTTCTTTTCTCGGCTGGCTGGCTGAAGCTCGCCGGGATGGACCCAGCAAGCCGATACCAAGTGGTGAGTGCGGACGGTTTGGTGGCTCGGCCCGCCCGTCACAGGAAACAAGGCCTTAAAAAACATTTAAATTAAAAAAGTGTCGTGGAAAAAGTTGAACAAAACGCAAGAAACACTTACAGGTCGATGACAAAGATGTCTTGTACAATCAGCCATCTCTCTCTATGTCAAAGAGAAGACACAAGAACACAGCTTTCATAGTGTTCTGGAGACAGAGAAACTCTTTTCCACCGGTCAGTGTTTCATGGCTCAACAGGTTTAAACCTACAGGAACTTCCAAAAACATACCGAGACCCTTAACGCACATCTGGAAAGCATCTCTATAACATAGAGCTGATCTTTTGACCTCACGTTGAGTCACGTTTCTTAACACACACAAAACCTGAAGACATGAAACTAGATAAGAGTTCAGACATGAATAGAACTGGAGCTATTAACTAGTTAAAGTAAATACACAAGCATATAATTACTAAATATTAATAAGTGTACAAACTAATCATTATGAATAGATGATTAACATGTGAATAAATGTTAAGTTATGAGCTCACAACAAAATGTACTTTCACAAAAGGCATTGCTACCCTTTAGATGGAGGTAAATCACGTAGAGGCGAAGTGAAAACGCGTTAAATGGCGTCTGAGAGGTTACTTCTGTTGTGTTTTGACTAGCCAGCCAAGGTTTTGTCTTGTTTCGTCTTGAAAAGGCCTTGAAAGTTCACATCCCAGTGAACTGTGCTGCACACTTAATGTACCTTCTCTTAGGTACGTTTACCTGCCAACTATAAAACCTGCGTTAAGTGACACGACTGCTGACAGGCTTAGCTTTAGACGAGTGTTAGCAGGACAAGCTGTTCACAGCAGAGGAGACTGGCTTGTTGATGTGATCTGGATTATAATCTGTTATCATCTGGAGGGATGACAGAGAGCTTAAACTGTGTCACGTCTTTACTCTGCAGCACCGGAGATTTCTCATTAATTCTTTATATTAGTCACAGCCATGATGTCCTGCAGCACAAAAGGAACATTTAAAAAAGTCTTGCACCAGTTCACTTAACCAAAACCTGGAAATACAGTAACATTTTCCAGGAACAAAGAGGACGAATAAACACTTATTTGTATGTTTTCTGGTGTGATTTCCTGATGTGTGCATGTTTGTCAGGATTTCTTGCGCAGCATCCCGGGCAGCCTGTTGTGTTGTGAGCTGCATGAAGAATGGATGGACGTGCTGGAGGAAGAAGAGGAGGAGGAGGAGGAAGAAGTGCAGGACATACAGAGGTAACCTGCACACACTCTGTACTGTTACTGTTTCATTTGATGAGATTTGAACTGTTGAAGGTTGTCGATGTTGGATTTTCCAGAGGCTTGCAGGTTTGGCTTCTGTCTCTCTGCAGGATGATTGGCCGCCTGCCCAAAGAAAACGCCCTGTTGCTACGCTACCTGTTGGCCATGCTGTTCGGTATCCAGGGCAACGCCCACGAGAACCAGATGACGAGTTTCAACTAAACAGTGTGCATCGCTCCCAGTATGCTGTGGTCCCCCGGAGCGCCTGGTAAGCCAGAGGTGGAGGGAGAAGGGACTAAGAAGGTGAGAGAGGGGGAAGGAAGCTGAACCTGGTGCAGCTTTGAAAGACAAACTTTTCGTTATCTTTCACTCATAAGATATGGCTGAATACACTGCTTCAGCGTCATTCTGCAGCCCTCCTTGAAGTAGTTTTGAAGTCCAACACCCAGAAGAAAGAGTCAAAATTACGAAGAAGCAAAGCAAAACCATCAGATCCAATAGCTCAGTGTGTTAGAAGAGTGCTCGGCAGTTTTGAGGCTGCGGGTTCGATCCTTATGAGGCTCGGTGAGTTTTGAAGTCCAACACCCAAAAGAAAGAGTCAAAATTACGAAGAAGCAAAGCACAACCATCAGATCCAATAGCTCAGTGTGTTAGAAGACTGCACGGCAGTTCTGCGGTTGCGGGTTCGATCCTTATGAGGATCGGTGAGTTTTGAAGTCCAACACCCAAAAGAAAGAGTCAAAATTACGAAGAAGCAAAGCACAACCATCAGATCCAATAGCTCAGTGTGTTAGAAGACTGCTCGGCAGTTTTGAGGTTGCGGGTTCGATCCTTATGAGGATCGGTGAGTTTTGAAGTCCAACACCCAAAAGAAAGAGTCAAAATTACGAAGAAGCAAAGCACAACCATCAGATCCAATAGCTCAGTGTGTTAGAAGACTGCTCGGCAGTTTTGAGGCTGCGGGTTCGATCCTTATGAGGATCGGTGAGTTTTGAAGTCCAACACCCAAAAGAAAGAGTCAAAATTACGAAGAAACGAAGCAAAATCATCTGATCCAATAGCTCAGTGTGTTAGAAGACTGCACGGCAGTTTTGAGGCTGCGGGTTCGATCCTTATGAGGATCGGTGAGTTTTGAAGTCCAACACCCAAAAGAAAGAGTCAAAATTACGAAGAAGCAAAGCAAAACCATCAGATCCAATAGCTCAGTGTGTTAGAAGAGTGCTCGGCAGTTCTGAGGTTGCGGGTTCAATCCTTATGTGGATCGGTGAGTTTTTAAAGTCCAACATGCAAAGTGAAAAGATAAAAGCGCCCGGAGCTTAGGCCAAAGCGGGAAGGTGACGCGGTGGCGTGTTGGGTTAGGATCTGGTCTCGAAGACGCAACGGTGCGTCAGCTTGCGAGGCCAGGTTCGAATCCAGCCCGTTGCCGAGTCACTGGAACCTCGGAAGATGACCCTCCAGGTCTCCTTCCTCCAGGTCCTCCTCCTCCTTGGAGGTGGAGGACGTCTCCCCCGGGGTGGGTGTATGGGAGACCTGGAGGAGGAGGACCTGGAGGAAGGAGACCTGGAGGGTCATCCTCCGAGGTTCCGGAGAGGCAGAAGCAGGGGGTTATACAGTAGAGTTGCTTTTCATTAATTTGTGAAAACAATAGCTGCTGTCTATAAGCCTTTTCCGACAAAATTCAGCACCTCCTGCCCTCAGCTGGTACTGACTTATCTTCAAACACAGGAACCTTAGACTACTTCTGTCTGCCCCGCCGCTACTACAGTGCTGATGAGGCAGTTGCCGCGGGGGCGTGGTTTGCCGCATGCGTCGCCCTGATTGGTAGGCGTCGCAGCATGTGTAGAACAGGCGCCCAATATGCAAATGAGGTGGCCACTGACTTTCTCTCCTCTGCATCCTGAATGCACGTGTTAACCAAATATCTGGCACTAGATTAAAAATATGACCAAAGAAAAAAATGTTCAAATAGATGTGCGTGGTGCATTCAGTTGAAAAAGTGGATGGTTCACTCACAAAGTAGCATGTTTTAATACAAACATCCTCATAACCAATTATGTTTGTATGAATATTATCAAAACGCATGCTTCTGCAACATGCATTAAACTGTATATTGACACGAGAGCTTTGATGTAAGCAGACAGTAGTAGTTTTATGAAGTGCATCAAATTATTGGCTGTTGTATTTTTATTCTAAGATGGACGCTCAGAACACATCAGTGTTAATCTAATCACTGTCCATGCATTTGTTACATCTAGGCTGGACTATTGCAACTCTCTATTATCAGGCTGCCCCAATAAATCCCTTAAGACTCTCCAGCTGATTCAGAATGCTGCGGCACGTTTACTGACAAGAACCAGAAAAAGAGAACATATTTCTCCAATATTAGCTTCTCTACACTGGCTCCCTGTAAAATCCAGAATAGAATTTAAAATCCTTCTCCTCACCTTCAAAGCCCTAAATGGTCAAGCACCATCATATCTTAAAGAG